>NW_006499912.1:469035-486968 GCF_000471905.2 Amborella trichopoda | reverse complement strand
GTTTATATAAAGATGCAACTTTAAAATGTGGAATTAAAGATGCATCTCAAAAATTTATCGAAAAATATTTTTTTAATGTTGAAAAACCCTCTAATTGATCATCTCGATATCAAGATGTATGAATATGAAAAAAATAAAGATTTTGAGTCCTAGAAATAGTGCATCTTGCAGCACATTATCTAGACCGTCCAATTTAAAGATTTTCATATGCTTATTGATCTAATTGATTTTAACCATTTGTTAAGTTTAAAATTTTATAATTAGATATAAAAATAGATTTTCAAATAATCCTCATAATTTTTAACACCAAAATTACATGTTATTAGAAGATTTGGAGGTTCGCCTTAATCAGATTGTTTAAGGTTACAACCTTATAAAAACCCCAGCCATATTTAAACTTATCTAATGTTTTATTACCTGCCCTCTAAATCCCCACCACATGAACCCTTATTTAATTTTTATTTTTATTTTATTTATTTTTAATATTTTCTTGAACACCGATACGGATCGATCCAAATCCAATCCAAATAACCGATCAAACGATCTACAATAGAGATGGGTGAACTATCTGCCCCACCGCTTCGAGTTATACAACAATAGGTTTTATAAAGTCATTTAACGATAATTTCTGAAACAATTCCAATGAATGCTCAGGCCTCCCTCTTTCAATTCCACATTCAAGATGCCCTTTAATAAGATATTAATATCTTGAGTAATGATCCTATGAACGCTCCCATACCTGTGTGTGTAGAACTTCAAAGGATCATCATTAAATTTCGTACAGATCTCTAAAAAAGTTGAGTCCCAAACCCATGTGATAACTTTTCTAGAGATATGTTTCAAATTTAATGGTCATCCTTTGAGGTCACACATAGATGTGGAAGGATCTTATACGATCATTACTCTAGTATCTTATAGAGAATAATTATAAAAATATTAATTAGCAAATATAGGGATCATCAACGCATCTTTCGTTTGGACACTAACCAATTTCTCAACAAGGATAAAATATTGATATTTTATAATAAAATAAAACTATTAGTAAAGAATATGTGGATCACACTCCTCCACTCTCTAGGCCACCAAGGGGAAGCACTATGTATCGATATTACTTCTTTTTTTTAATATAAACTTGAATGCATCATATGTTCTCTGAATAAGAAATGCATATTATGAAATTGAGAATCGGGGTATTTGCACTTCCCTATGTTTGTGGTTGTTAAGAAATGCGAAAGGGAACACTTTTATAGAAAAACATGAAAAAGAATGAAATATCTATTTTTGTTAAATACCTAATATCTATTTTACATTATTAAGGGGTAGATGTTGATATTTATCCTAAATTCTTGAATCCTAATGTTGAGGGATTGGTTTCCTTTAATTTAAGTTTCCTATTTATTCATTTAGGATCTTTCTGAATAAGTCCTAAGCCTTATCCCTAATTTTAAGGGATTGGTTTCATTTCCTATTTATTTGGGTAGAGCCTATTATTTAAGATTTAGGATTTAAGTTTGTGGATAAATTCTACTTACCTAATTTTATTTAATGGTTGGTTTCGATTCCTATTTATTTGGGTAGAGCCTATTATTTAGATTTAAGTTTGTGGATAAGTCCTACATTAGGAATTTAATTTTGGTATATTTAAGTTTGTGGATAAGTAATTTGGGTAGAGCCTATTATTTAGTATTAAAGTTTGTGGATAAGTCCTACTTAGATTAGGATGGAGCCTTAGGTGATAGAGATAAGATGGAGCCTTAGGTGATAGAGATAAAGTTAAGTTTGTGGCCTATTTATTTAGACAAAGTCTATTAAAGTTTGTGGATAAGTCCAGGATGGAGTCCTAGATTAGGATGGAGTTATAGGTGATAGAGGTAAAGTTAAGTTTCTTAACTTTATACCCTATTTATTTGGGTAAAGCCTATTATTTAGGACGTATTATTTATTTAGGATCTAAGTATGTGATAAGTCTTCGTAAAGCCTATTATTTAGGACCTAAATTTGTGGTCTATGTGGATGGAGCCTTAGGTCGATAGAGATAAAATTAAGTTTCCTAACTTTATGGGAAAAGATAGAGCATCGACACTTGGGTCCATAGAGATAAAAGTTAAGTTTCCTAATTCTATGGGAAAGGATAGAGCCCCACGTGCGGTTTGTTTTTTTTATATAATGGGTTATTTATAGAGAGTGAAAGATCCAAAATGATCCAAAAAAATAGAATGAAACTTTGGGGGGTTTTGCAAAGATAGAAAATTATAGAGAAGAAGTCTTTGTGGGAGATTGAATCTCTGGTTCTCTCAAGTATGTTCTTCGCTCGTGGATGTATCGTGGATGTAGTGACATTTGTGACGAACCACGTAAATCCTGATGTTAAATTTCTGTTATTTATTTTCTGCTTTTTTTTTTGTTGCTTGTTGCTTCTTTTTATCGATTTTTTTTTCTCGTACTTTATTTGCCAAAAATCAACCCATAGGGTTTAGAGTTTCCGTCCACAACAATGGACATGTGTCGTGAAAATAAGAAGGGTCCCTAATTATATAGAGGTTGTAGGACACATTCCTAACTCTAAGGGAATAGAGGTTGTAGGGCACATTCCTAATTCTAAGGGAAGAGAGGGTGGGGGTACCTGTATTTTATGGAAAGAAAGGGAAGAGAGAGAGAGTGACATAAATTTTAAGGGGGAAAAGAGAGAGAGCAGGAAAAGAGCCCGGGCTTAATTGGTTAGTGCTTAACGATTTGCAATACTACATCCTTGGCTCAATTCCTACCAAGGGTAGGGGTCCTCTCCCCACCGACTCACCCAAAAAAGAAAAGAAAAGAGAGAGAGAGAGTAATCTATGAAATTACCATATTATATCGTTATCTAAACATAGCATATCTAAAATAAATACGGAAGAGTGGGAGAGAGAACTCAATTTTCTAAAATAAGAAACAGTGAGAGAGGAAAGAGAGAGAGAGAACCTATACTTTTAGGGGGGGAAAAGGGAAGAGGCAGAGAGTACGCATAAATTTTAAGGGGAAAAGAGAGAGAGAGTAATTTCCTAACTTATCATATTATATCCTTATCTAAAGATAGTATATTTTTTAAAATAGGAAAGAGTGAGAGAGGAAAAAGAGAGAGTACCTATTTAGGGGAAGAAATGGAAGAAAGAGAGAGTACGCATAAATTTTAGGGGGAAAAAGAGAGAGTAATATCCTAACTTACCATATTATATCATTATCTAAACATAATATATCCTCTAAAATAGAGAAGAGTGGGAGAGGGAAGAGAGAGAAAAAAAAAGCATATTAGAAAGAGAGAGTGCATGCATGTTGTAGGGAAATAAAGAGAGAGCAATTTATATCTTACCTATATCTCACTCTAAGAGAGAGATTCTATATCCTAATGAGCGACAGAGAGAGTGAGAGAAAGAGAGAATAATAAGAATATAATAAATTACAAAGAATTATGAAGAAATTAAATATATATGATATTATTGTATATTTTAGGGAGAGATAGAGAGAGAAAGAGAGAGGGATAGAGAGCAAGAGCAATCTTTGTGTCACCTAAATCTTAAAATCTATACTTACCATTTCCTCACCTAAAATATCTATCTCATGCTAAGAAAGAGAGATATCTACCTCATGCTAATTAAAAGCCTTCACGTGCTCTTCTTAACCTCTCATATATCTTAATTAGAGAGAGTGAGAATAATAAGAATATAATAAATTAAAAGAGATTATGAAGAAATTAAAGATTGCATAATTTAAGGAAAGTGAGAGAGAGAGAAATCTATCTTTCACATATATATTAAAATCTATACTTATTATTTCTTCACCTAAAATATTTCTCTCATGCTAAGATAGAAATTATATATCCTAGTTAGGTTTAGAAATCTTATAAATAGGATAAAACGCCTTTACGTACCCATCTTAACCTCTCATATATCCTAATGAGAGAAAGAGGAGAGAGAGTAATAAGAATATAATAAATTACAAGAGATTAGGAAGAAATTTAAGATATATGAAATTATTGCATATTTTAGAGAGAGAGACAGAGAGAGAGTGAGAGCAATCTATATCTCATCTATAGTTTAAAATTTATACTTACTATTTTCTCCCCTAAAATCTCTCTCTTTTGCTAAGAGAGAGATTCTATATCCTAATTAGGATTAGAAATCTTACAAATAGGTTAAGAAACCTTCACGTGCCCCTCTCAACATTTCAAAATAGGTACGCTATATGGAACAAGGTGTACTTCGTTTCTCTCTTTTTGTTTGTACGTGAGTTTCATCAATTTATTGATTTATGAGACTTAGTTTGTTATTTGATTTAAGGAAGTTATGGCTTTTTAGTTTGTTGGGTGCATTTGTTTGGAGTGTTATCAATGCTTTGGTTGTATGAAGTGAGAAGATCGGTTAAGCAAATGTCAAAAATTTTGATGGTTATTGTATGCTCTTCATGTTATTCATCTCGTTTTTTGTACTGAAATTTTGGATAAAAGAATATTAGGATTTTGTTCATGGATGAGAAACCCATCTAATTTTTTTACAGGTCTAAAACACTAAATACCTCCAATCCTCTTTTGTTATGTTAAATTAGGTTTTGAGCATGTACAAGATCATACAACAAATGAGATACAGTTGTTCCATTCTATGAACTCACGTATTTTAAACAATGATGGTTTTAGAAAGGTTTTGAGTAACTACAATACACTTTGAACTCACGGTCTTTTTATATGACTTAGAAGTGGGTTTTAATAGTTTAATTTATTGGCATGAGGAAGGAAGTGAGTCTCTTATAGCAAGAAGGCATCGATGGGTTACCTTAGCTGCACATTCGTGTGTGATTACGTGGAGAGATGAGGAAATGAGATGAAGCAGTGCCTCAGCTTCTTTTTTTGTAATTGGGTGTGCTTCGTCTCTCTCTCTCTCTCTCTATGCGTGTATATCTGTTTGTTTTGGGGAGCTCACTCTCATTCAATGTTTTGTGCGAATTTATATGGGTTGCTCTCTCTCTCATCTTTCTCTCTCTTTTTCTCTCTCTTTCTTATGGTTGTCGCTCTCTCTTTCTTTCCTCTATTTATGTGTGTATATGTGTTGGTTCTCATGGGAGCTGGATGTATGTGAGAGAACTGTTTTTTGTCACTCTCTCTCTAAATGGGATGCATGTTTTTATTTTTTGGGTATCTAAAATAAGCTTTTAAATTTAGTAGTATTTCACACATTTGTATTTGTTGATCTTTAAAGATAGGGACCGTGTATGAGGCTCATTTTTCTTTTTTAGGTAATTCAGTGGGGAAGACAGTCCCCTACCTATTTTTTCAAATACATTAGGAGTTAGTTTTTTTTAAAGTGTTAGTGGGGTGGTGTCAGTGAGAATAGAAACCACAACATGGTGACTAGGGCATGGGGGGCTACCACCACTAGCTAGCCCATTTCTCAAGATGTAGAAATAGTTTTAATACAAACAATCTCAAAATTCAGAAACTAATATTTCACAAGACATTTCTATATCATTGACAAAAACTATTCCTACATCATCAAACCAATTCTCCAATGACAATATCCATTATCACTCAGAGAGAAGAGATCCATTGCATATAGATATAGACAATGTAATATATCCATCTGCTTCTAATGATACCTTAACAATTACAATGGTACGAACTCAAAATCATTGTCGTTCTATACGTATTTTGTTCACATATTTTTTAGAGAAAGAAAAACCTCTAAACTTCATTGTATTGCTTTCATTTCAGATACACCATTGACAAAAATTATTCCTTCATCATCAAACCAATTCTCCCATGACAAATACCCTTACCACTTAGAGAGAATAGATCCTTTGCATATGGATATAGACAATGGAGTATATCCATCAGCTTTTAAGGATACCTCTATAATTGACGATGACAATGGTACGAACTCAAAATCATTGTAGTTCTATACAGATTTTCCTCACATATTTTTTGGAGAAAGAAAACCGTTAAACTTCATTATCCTGCTTTCATTTCAGATTCACCATTAAAAATTGTCGTTCTATACAGATTTTCCTCACATAATTTATTCTGCTTTCATTTTAGATACACCTTTGACAAATACGATTTCTTTGTCATCAAACCAATTCTCCAATGACAATATCCCTTATCACTTAGATAGAAGTGCATATGGATATAGATAATAGAATATATCCATCCGCCTCTAAGGATATCTCATGTATTATTGACAATGACAATGGGTTCCATCACAAGCCTCCCATTATTTGTCGACATTGTCATGCAATCACGTTTCAATATAAACTTCCTGCTTTCTCTTGTGAGGTGGAGTGGAGTTAACGTACCAGGATACTCTAAATGAACTTTATGAATTATTTACCCAATCATCATAACTTACAAGCCAACTCAGAAAGAATATTCGAGGATATAATGTCGAATTCCAATTTACTATATTTGTTACTGAAGATGACAAAAAAAATTCTCAAAAAAAAAGTGATATATATAATTTTAAAGTGAAAGGGCATATCAACCATTGCCATCCATCTCTAATTCCTAATGAACACTTTTCGATGTTCTTGCAGTTATATTTCTATGATACAGAGAATGAAGTTGGCAATCGTCTCAAATATTACGACATGCTAAACACCACATTGATTGAGCTCCTCACATATTTTTAGAAATATCATCCCTAGATCTCAGTTCTTCGAAGCTTGATTCATTACCATGATTTATGACCATGTTGATTAGTTATCAATTGTGACTCAAGAATGGATCAGTGAGTTTACAATTAACCTATTGCATTACAAGTAGTTGCAGTTTAGATAGAAACAGATAATAATGCACAATTAATTTTTATTCTAAACAAGTCTATAATTAGAATTAACTAAAAATAAATTTTAAATTTATATAATATGGAAAAACTAAGATAACACAAAACTTTTGCATGTATTGTATCAAATGTACTCTAATAGATGACACAACCGAGTTGAAAGTAACAATTGTTGGTAAAGAAGCAGAACATCTCTTGGGTACAACAGCATAACAACTTCATAGTCTTCAACTACAGGGTTATGCACTACATAGTTTATTACATCATATATATAATTCTTAGTTTTGCTTTCATCACAAATAATATATTTCATAATACTTGCATTTGAAATTTATGAATCCTTACAGGCAAATATTGTAGATCCTGTTCAACATGCAATACAGAAGATCATGAATACAGAGCACATTTTTGAAGTGCATGCCACGCTAAATACTTTTCGAAATCAAACAATAGTGAAATGCATAGTGACAAATATATATGATATTCCATAGCAACCAAAGGCTAAAAGAAGACTACAGTTGCAAGAAAATAAGGAAATCTAGTTCATTGCTTTCTCTTTTATTGTATCTCATCATTATTAGAATGATTTATTTGTTTTTTTATCAAATACACAATGTTTTAAAAAGCTCTAGGCGGCTCCTAGGCGGTCAGGGGGGTCCAGGCCACCCAGTACCTAAGCGGGCGCCCATAACTTGGGCGGCCCAGTAGAAATATTTGTTTTTTGGGTTTTCTCTATCTAAAATAGCCTCTAATAGGTTTTAGGTTTCAAATGTACCTAGAACCCACAATTTTGCCTCTTTAGTATTAAAAAAATATACCAAAAATACCCTCAAAGAGCCGCAGTTCCACCCCTAAGTGGGGCACAGGCCCTGGGCAGCTACCTAGGTGAGTTTAGGCGGGCGCCCAGGGAAATCCGCCTAGGCACCCGCCAAGGCACTGGGCGGTCCGCTTTTAGAAACAATTCAAATGCGCATAATATGGTTTTGACATAAGAAAGCATTCAACTTATTAAGCATTTGGCGTTCACTATAACAAAGTTGTTTGATATGGTATTGCTTATTTTCATTTAATACCTAAAAAGTATCATTGTTAGAGTTATGGTACAATATTATTGTCAATTATTCATCATTCATAAGTTCATTATGTCACAGGAGATTAATAGCAAAACTAATAATAATACAGTTACTTCATATATATATGAGAAAGTCGTGATTGTTTATTTCATTCCTACGTGCAACACATGTAATTCAACTAGTATGATTAAGGATGTGGTAAGGTTGCAATCTTAAACAAACAAAGTAAGGCACACCTCCAAACTTTGTCTTAAGATGCAATTTTGGTGTCGAAAATTCTTAAGATGGCTCGAGAATCTGTTTTTATCTCTAATTATAAAATTTTAAACTTTGAAAGTGGTTCATATCAAGTCGATCTATAAATGTATGAAAATCTTTAAAATGGATGGTTCACATAATATGTTGCAAGTTGTATTTTTCAGGACTTGAAATCTTGTTTTTCCCATATACATACATCTCAACTTTTCCCACATACATAGATCTCAACTTCTAGATGATCAATTAAATGGTTTTTCAATGTCAAAAAGGCTTTTTTGGATGGATTTTTGGGGTGCACCTTAATTTTAATCTTTCCATTATTAAAACTCACTATATATTCCATTCAGATCTCAAAACATGTTGTTTCCAGATCGTGCCATTGGTTTTGTTGTATTTGTGTTTTAGGAACTGAACCAATGACTGGCCAAATCGAGCAGATTGCATTTTTCTTTGAAAAGAAAAGTAAAAAAGTATTGGAGAATCGAGAAAGTATTGGGGGTAGGGAGTGCTGGTCTTTAGATGTAGCTACCAAACGATTTAGTTTCAAGCCAGCTCGCCATAAAACACCACTTGAGATTGCTTCAGAAAACTGGAAGAGAGATTGTCTGGGTTAAATATCCTTGTTGAACAAAGTGACAATCCGCTTTAATTTGCTTGGTAAACTCATGGAACTCAAGGTTCTTGGTAATATAAATTACACTTTATTATCAAAATATAATTGAGTAGCAATATACGTAAAACCAATGATTTAAAACTCGACGAGTCGCAACAGACTTGCCTGAGTCGGCACGGAAATCGGTTACCCCATGCCGATTCCAGTGTAAAATCGGAAACCAGCCGGTTCTGTACAGTGAATCGCTTGTATGACGTCATACACAGGAGAAAATCCCCTGTATGACATCACATAGCGAGTTAACACGTGGCAAAATATTCACACGGGCGTAGATGTCAACCTCGAGCACACGTGCTCAAACATCAAAGAACTTACAAAGAAAGTTATAGAAGCGAAACTAAATCTCATTGTTGGATGATGGATAATTCCCACGATACATTAAATTATGAGGGAATTTGGATAAATACTATTAATGTAGAAAATAATTACACTTGCGTTGATGTGGCAGAGTGGTTATCACTTCCACGATTGAGCCCTCACGTCTCAAGTTCGATTATGCCTGGATACAATTTTTTTTATTTTTGTTGACAATAAAAATATGCAGAAAATAAATTTTTTTAAAAAAAAAATTATTTTTTTAAAATCTTTCTCTTTCTATGAACAATCGTTTTTACTAAATTAATTCTATAAATCTAAAAAAAAAAAAATTTAAAGAAATTTATTCCATTTGAAATCTCTCTCTTTCTATTAACAATCTCTTTTACTAAATTTATTCTAGAAATCTAAAAAATTAAAATTTTGAAAAATTAAAGTGTTCTTTCGAAAATTGGTATGCATTCTAATAATTTCTAGCTAAAATTTTATTTTATTTATTAATTTTTGTATTATAAATCATGTAGTTTATTATCTTTCTTACAGTTCTCAATAATACATTTTAAATTAGATCGTATTACAAAATATTTTAGATTTGTTATTATTTGTAATAATTGTAAAATTTAAACCAACAATTTTAATTTCAGCATATAACATTATAGTTAGTTAGGTTGCAATAAATTTGGATTATAATTAGTTAATTTGTAATAATTTGGGTATTTTTAGGGGATTAGGGCTTTCCGCCAATTTGAGATTTTGATCGTCATTTTTTATCGATTAAATCTACTCTTTATAGTTATTTTATCCATTATAATTATATGATTTTTCTTATGTGTGATATAAATTTAATGGTTAACATAAGTTTATATAGAGAAAAAGCATATCTATATTCACAAATTGATGGAAAAAGTGAAAGTTAACAATGGAGTACCTTCATTTCTTATTGGATTCCTAAAAGACAACATTTATAATTAATTTTAATAATTTCTTTGGATTTTTTAGAGCTTAATCCGACCTAGTCGGTCGATTCCCGATCCGGATCGCTGATTCACAGATCCGGATGGGTTTTTGAAGTGCCCGATCCAGGGCACCTATCCGTTTTTTAAATCACTGCGTAAAACAATTACCAAGTGAACAGAGCAAGGAGCACTCAAGAAGTGACTGACAAGATGGATAACATCAGCAAAGTCTAGTTGAGAGATGGTCAAATAAATCAAGGAATTGCTAATAAAATGTAGGATCAGGAAGAAATTCATCATCAGTAGAATGGAGTTTAGAATTCAGCTCAATAGACGTGTCAAGCTTGGTATCATAAGCTAAACGTGCTCGAGAAACGATATCAGTGGTATACTTGAGTTGAGAAAGCAAATAACCCCGAAGTGATTAAGTAACTTCTAGGCTCAAAAAATACATTAAGAACCCCTTATTGTTTATCTCAAAAAGTTGACTCAGTCGCTACTTAATTAGATAAATAGTGTCCTCATCATCACCAAAAATAATCATAAGAATCATTGATCTTTTATCTCAAAAACTTGACTCAGTCGCTACTTAATTAGATAAATAGTGTCCTCAACATCACCAGAAATAATCATATCATCAACATAGAGTAGAAGAATTGTATATCATTTAGCTTTGACTGAAAGGAACATGGTTGGGTTATGATGGCTCTGTCGAAATCCTACTGAAATAACGACAACACTATAGTTTTCAAACTAAGCACGGGGAGCCTATTTAAATGACATGATTTATTATGAGGATAAAAAATCCTCGGAGGTAATTTCAAATAAACTTCTTTTGTAAGATCACTAATTGAGAAATACATTTTTTAAATCAAGTTGATATAGAGGCCACTAACGAATGACAACCAAATAAATCACTGTGCAAACTGTAGTCATGTGGGTAGCAGGCGCAAAGGTTTCAGGAAAATCAATTCTAAATTGCTAATTGTAACCTTTAGCCACATGTTGTGCCTTATCACACTTAATACTGCCATTAGCTTTAATTTTGATCTTGTACATCCACCTACAACCAATGGCATTTTTGCCTGAGGGAAGAGGAACCAGATCCCAAGCATGCACTCTATCGAGAGCAGTTAATTCTTTTACCATGGCATGTTACCACTCAGGCTTGTCTTGCAGCTTCATTGTAGGTCTGCTGCTCATAAGAAGAATAGACAAAAGAAAGGAAAGCTCGATGCTGAGATAAAAGATCTCATAATCAATGAAGCAAGCTGATAAATTAGAGTCACGAATATTGTGACGAACTGGAGGCATTTTCACATGAGCAACAGTTGCAGATGCTTGAGTTGGTTCGAGTTGAGTGTTTTACTATTGAACCATCCATAGAAGGTGATGTTAGAGATAGTGGAGAAAAATCATTAGAAAACAAGGAACAAGAATCAACACCAAATGGTGGGGAGATACTCGAAGATTTTTAGTTTCAAGATCATAACAATATCCCTTTTGGTGATCGGGAAAACCTAGGGAACAACATTTGACTACTTGGGCTGACAATTTCTCCAGTTGAGATGCTGACAATAGAACAACATATATGCAATCAAAGGCACATAGTACAGAGTAATTTGGGGTTTTAATGAACAATTTCTCAAAAGGAGAACATCGAAACAAAATAGCAGAATGCATAATGTTAATTAAATAAATTGTTGTACAAACAGCTTCAGCCCATACAATCTTTGTAACTAAGGCAGATAGGAGGAGACCTCACGCGGTTTCTAGTATGTAACAGTTTTGCACTCAGCAATGCCTTTTTGCTCAAGTGTATAAGGATAAGACTTTGGATGTTGGATATTTTTATCAGAAAGAAACTTTTCAAACGTCTTGCTAAGATACTCGCCATCGTAATCAATACTCGCCATCGTAATCAGATTGTAAAACTTTGATTCTAGCAGAAAACTAGGTTTCAAGATAAGAAACACATACCCATAGGATGAATGTAGCTGAGATGAAAATGTTGAGATGGATGAGTGGTAAGGTAAGGAATGATAGAATTCAAAATGAATACATTCAAGAGAACTTACGTGTAACTCTAATAGGTGATAAGATGAGAGAAAGTAGACTTAGATGGGTTGGTCATATGCAGCGCAAAACCAATAATTCGAGTCGGTTCAAGTGGAAGACTAAAAAAAAACAAGGGGTAGGCCCAAAAAGACATGATAAGAAGTAGTGCGAAAAGATATGACAACTTATGACTTCACTAAGAGTATGACCCTTGAAAGAGCTGAATGACAGACCATGATTCATGTAGCCTATCCCAAATGGTTGGAAAAAGGATCTGATGAATATAATGACCCTATGGTGAGGTTTTTGACTCCATTCTCACTAAAGGGTACAGGCCCAAATCCCTACTGACTTTCCACTTTTACCTAGTAGCCATGTTGTGGTTTCCAATCCTGTTGACACTACTCATTTCCAAGATTGGGGTTGAGGTCATGGTGGTAGCAATACTTGTGCCCCATGTTGGGTTTATGTGGCCTTTAAAGGCCTTATGAGTTCTTGTAAAATGAAATGATATAGTAGAACATGAACTCACTGGGAGTGTGCTCCCTCGTGGACCATACTAAGCAAACGACGTTTACAGATATCGGACTGTGCTTGACAATCTAGGCCAGTCGGTTGAGAAAAACCCATGTTACCTAGGCATAAAAAACAAATCGAGAAGGGTTCTAATGGGTTAGCCCTTGATGAGGTCGGAGAATATGCCCAGATGAGTGAGTTGAGGGACTGTGTGACCCTTGTGTGTGATGGTGGCCTATAGAGACAGGGGCCAAATCCTCATCCATGGCCTACAGAGACGGGGGCTAAAGCCTCATCCATGTACCATGCATATCGATAGATCATTCAGAAAAGCCAAAAATCCACCTTTTAAGATGAAGCGTATGCATGTGTGAGAGATACCCTTATGTACCATAGGAGCTATGGACGCATCAGGTCTAGATGGCCTTGACTCGTCTCTAGGGGAGGACCTGAAATCCAAAGACTGGGATTGCTATCTCTTGGCTCATTGGCCGAACTTTGGTGACCCGCTAATGAGCCTCTACTTGGACTGAACTGTGGGTCATGGAAAACACTGGGTCGGTCTGATAAAGCAAGTGTGGTCTGCAGTCCACACTTGAAGGTGAAGTGCCCCATGGTTGTTGATTCCTAAACCATATGGATCATTTTCTCATCAAATTAATTTAATTGTGTTTGTTTTATGATGAAAATTATTTTAAGATTATTATTTGAATTTTTATGAACCCCTGGATATTTTATTTATAAATTTTGGATTTATAAAATTAAATATATTGATTTTACAATTGTTTAAATATTCAAATAATATTATAAAATCTTTTTATTAATTTTAAATATATAAAAATATCATGGGGGGTCATTGTGCACATGGGCCCGCCATATTTTTAGAAGGTGGGGCCAATGAGTGCCTCCCTTGGGTGGCACACCCCACCCTTATTCGTTTTCTTATTTTTTGGTGATATGGCATGTGGCCATATGGTTGGAAGATATTGACTAAATATTGACTTGATATATCTTTGAAATATTTTGTGGAAAGATTGAGTAGGCTTGTGCTATTTTATAGTATGCACAATATTTTGATTAGATTTAATTTATTTATTTTCTATTGATGAGAAAATAGTTTAGGAAAGGGGGATAATGATTCATGCACCTTCTCTAATGTTGATGACCCATCTATGGAATGGATGGCTCAGATCTCTCACCCCACAAGTCACCCTTGATCCATGGTACATGTTCAATTTCACAAGAAGAGGCAAGCCAAAGAAGACCCTAATTTTATTCAAAGCCTATAAAAAAAGATTGTCTCTACCAAAAAAATCTTTACACTTTGTCTTTTTATCTCTCTCTCTTAAGAAAATTTATCTCTCATGTTTGATCTCTCTCTCCCACATTGTGAAAGAACCTAAGAGTTTAGGTTATGGAGTTCTTCTCTCCTATCTCTCAAATATGGATTTATGGCAAATGTTTTAGGGTGTAGCAACAAGAGAATCCATCTCTCTCAAACTAGGTTGCTAAGAGAATTCACCTAAGGTTTGAGTTTATGATCAAAGGGGTTCATGTTCCATTGGTGTGGCTTGGCCAAAATTTACTTTTTCGATTCGAGATTGAAGCTAGATCGTTGATCTCATGCCATCGGATGGTGGTGACTCGATGTGGGGTGTAATAAGCCTGGTTGAAGTAATCTCCGGCACTCTTCCTTTTGTTTCTTACAATCTTATCTTTTATTCTCAAGCATAGTGCATAGTTGTTTCAATGGCATCAAGTTGGTAAGAACTTGGCTTTATTGTTATGTTGATTTTATTTTAAATTTTTTTTCATTATAATAAAGACCACATGTAAAATGTACTCCCCGGTAAAATATCACATAAGTCTTTCTTTTATTGGTATCAGAGCTATTGAAACTTGATGTCATTGTTATCTTTTCTCTTTATTGAGTTGAGATCAAGTTTGAATGAGATATAAGAAAGCTAATGACCTTTTTTGTCAAGAAATACACCCACAATTATGAATTATTGAAATATTTCAACAACGAAAAGGCACTCTGCATAATGAGTATTCTAGGCTATTTGGGAGAAGTGATATGAAGAATATAATGAGGTATTTTTCTATTACATATTTTAGTGATATTTTGTGTCTTTAAGAGTGCGATCTACCTTAAAAGAAGGTGAGTTTAATTTCTTAAATTGTTCGATATTACTCCCACCATTTCCTGTAACTGACTGCCTGGGTGGATTGTTGTTTTCCATCTGATGTTGCATTAGAGCAACCATATTTTCCAAGGCTTTGTGAATTCCTTCCATATTGGCTTCAGCTATTCTGGATCTTGACTTTATCCCAGTCTGTACACACAATAAATGTGATTTTAAGTACATTCTTTTTAAATTTCCTAAGAATCTTAAACCTATTGCTCTGATACCATAATTGTCACACCCCAAGAACTTACAGTACTGTTATTCCTGAGATGTGACAGACAAAACATATATACATCCATTGATAGGACAAATTTACAGTGGCGAGGTCTTACAAAGTAAATAAAGAAAGCTAGCACAACAACAGTATCTTCCACGGTTGATCTTGACTAGCACTCAAAATGAAGCCGCAGTTATCCTGAAAAATGTTTACCATAGTTTGATGAGTTTGGCTACTCAATAAGTGATCATCATAATCCTAAAAATAATCATGATTGAAAGATATCAATATTTTCAAAAAGGATATCTATTAACAGGAATGCATTAACAGTTTCACTTTAAAAAAAAATGCATAATTAAGTATAATCCAAATAATTGAAATGCATATCACGTTTTAACATCAATGCATAATTCAAAAGATTTCACAAAATACCCTACTGGCGTCCCAAGTAAGTCACCTATATACCCCATCAGCGTCCTGATGGGTCCACTTAATCCCTATCGGCGTCCCAGATAGGTCCACTTAATCCCTGCAGGTCCACTTATACCTCACCGGCGTACCGGATGAGTCCACTTAATTCCTACCGGCGTCCCGGATAGGTCAACTTATACCTCACCGGCGAACCGAATGAGTCCACTTGCATACTTAAATTATTTCTAAATCTCTTTAAACATTCGAAAGCAACTATATCATGTACTCAACATATCACTGAAATCATTAATATGAATTTCACTGAAACCATTAATAACAATCACTTTCTATAACATTTCAAAAATAACCAATCAAATATTTTGGACTCAAATTTAGAAAGGTAGCAGTTTGTAAAGGCATTCTAGCATAATTACCAATTTAATATGTATAGAAAAACTCTTATAGAAATTCAAGAATACGGAATTATCACAATTTATGGGATATCAATCCACAAATAAACATTTCACAACAATACATTTTACAGCATTCAAAATTTCTAACATAGATAAAATATCACATTTTTTATTAAAAAGATTATTTTTCAAGATAATGAGGTCACGTGCGCATAAAATTTATCGCACCTAAAATTCATGATAATAAGCAGAAATAATTATTTCTTTTTATTTTTAAAAGAATGGATTATTTTTTCGAGACAATGGGGTCACTTACACACAAAACTTATAAAATAAAGATCCTGGACGGAAATATCACTATTTATTAAAAACAGACTATTTTTCAGGAAGACGATGTCACTTACCTAAATTATTTGAGAAGGAGCTTCCGATAAGAATTCGGCTAGAGAGAGAGTGAAAACCCTAATCAAATCCATTGCAGTTTTCTTGAACTTCTGTGATGAAGACACAGGAAAGAGCTTCACACCCCATCTCAACAAAGCTCTTATTGATTCCACCGCCTTTTTCTCACCCACACAACAACAATGGAGAAATGGGTTAAAAGAACTTCCCGATCTTTCTAGTTGGGACATGAAGAATTACAGGAATGAAGAGCTAGTGATTAGGGAACTTGTTAGGCATGTTTCAGTCAAGTTGGAGTCTATTGCATGTTGCTGCTCACCTTGTTGGGCTCTATTCTCAAATCGATGCACTAAATGTTTAGAGAGAGAGAAGGACGAATAAAAAGAAAACACCTTAATGCAAGGTGTTGATTAAAGGAGTGTTGTTGTAAAACTTTAAGGTGGTGGACCCAAAGTCCACCCAAGTAAAATTGAACCCTCAAATATATTAACCATAATATCTTTTATTTATTGTTAATATAAAAGCAACAATATCCTAACGGTATATTAGTATTATTATTATTATTATCATTACTAATATATACTTATTATTTTATTTATTTATTTATTTATTTTATCATTACTAATATATACTTATTATTTTATTTATTTATTTATTTATTAATTATTTATTATTGTTTTATATTTTTTTCGTTTAACGACATTAATATTATTATTATTATTATATATATATATATTTTTGAAAGTTTAGGATTTTTACAGGTGCTCAATCTGGTTTTCTGTTGAGAAAATTGCATTGTGACCTAATGTCACTGTAACGACGACTCACTATATGGTATGATTTAGGAAAGGAACTGGGCCTTATTTTATATTTTTGCATCTATTTCAATACTAAAAAAGATTCGGATATAAGCGTTTTATGAGTTGACAGATATCATATTTTTATCATGGGATGCTCATGTTCTATATTGCAATAAATTAAAAAATGTAGCATGTTAATGCACATCTTTGAATTCCCAATTATAGAGACCTTTAAGAGTCATTTTAAAAGGTTTTATAGTGTGCCATGAGTATGGTTTATTATAGTATAACTTCTCAGAGAGATGTAAAGCAGAGTTAGCAAGATAAGAGACTCTATGTGAATAGTATTCAATCTGGAAATAGCAGAAAGAAGAAGAAATACAATACCTATAAAAGCATCTTGGTTTCTTCAAAATGAAGGGATATATAGAGAGACTTGGTGGTAGCATAGAAAAGCTAAAGATCAGTGGGAGAATGGAAATTGTGATATTTGAATTAATGGGATTAAGAAGATATTTTTTTCATGGTGTAAGACAGGAGAATCCAAGTGCCGAAGAGATGGACACTTCGTGACATGTGAAACCAATGACCAATATATTCTCCATCAGTTGCGTGTACTTCCAAAATCACAAAAGCTTGTCAAACAAGTAAAAACGATGAATCAAGAAAGCCTAGGTACCACACTACATGGTTTTGAGGTATGAAATATATCCCACATTATATGGTAAGGTCATATCGGGAAAGATGATTCAATAACTTTGTTTAATGTGCTTTGGTTATATTTTGGCAAATTGTTTTATGAATATGTATGGAGTGTATGGACATTTAAGCGTATAAGTGCTTAACAAA
>NW_006499912.1:455878-468353 GCF_000471905.2 Amborella trichopoda | reverse complement strand
GAAGATGTGATTTGATCAAGGGCTTTGAGCCCTAAGGATGAAACACGAGAGATGGGTGTGGCTCATTCAAATATGTAAGTACAAAGGGAGTGTTCTGATGGAACTTGATTTGGTGACCATCCTCTCAATA
Organism: Amborella trichopoda; assembly: GCF_000471905.2. Next base: position 468,223 of record NW_006499912.1, on the reverse strand, counting down.
ATGTCTATAATATGATGTGTTGCATGTGAAGATGATCTCTTGATAAATTCTCCATAATTACCAAAAAAGAAGGATTTTGTCAAGGCTTTAATAAACGTTATTTAGTCGTGTTTTATTTTGGATAAAATTATAAGATGATATATATGATTTGTTTTCATGGCCATGAACTTGACTTGGTAGGAAATTAAAGGTGAATGCGGTAAAATGATTTATGAAGGCTAAGCATGTATTTTAAAATTAAATTAAATGATTTGATAAAAGTCTAAGTCTATGAATATGGTTTTGAGAAAACCACATAGTCTTGCAAGGTCCATTAAGTTTTTATGAAAATCATTTTAAACTGTCATACTATTATATAACTATTGCTTATGAATGCATATATATATATATATATATATATAGATATACACACATCAAGTCAATTTTTTTTATTAAAAAGAAAAACATTCTGTCTTGAAGGTATTTATAAAAGTGGGAGAAAAACTATCATGCATTTTTTTTTAAATACCGAGATACCTTAACCCATGTTTCTAGTTATTTAGAATCCTCAATTACTTAAGACTTTTAACCATAAGGAATGTTGTAGGAATGCCATCATGCTGGGCTTTCCTGACACATATTGTGTTGATTAAATAACTTGGTTTGTATGTATTTATCACCAAGATGTCTAGTGTGGTTGAACCTTTGTGGTTCATGAAGGTTTTTTGCATATTGTGAAACCAACGGGTATTGAATTACATATTGCATGAGACTTGATATGCTACCTCATGATATATGCATAAGAATGTTGAGAATATATATGTTGTATGTGCAATAATTAAGTGGGAGCTGCTACAGTCCTACGATTTTTTAGCTGCTTGGATATTCAAATTTGCAAGTGCAAGCTATCTCACAAATCCAGCTGATGCGAAGTCTACATCTGGATATGTGTTCATGCTTGGAGGGGGTGCAATTTCTTGGAAATCAAAGAAACAGGATGTGACGAAATTATCCACCATGAAGGCAGAGTACGTGGCATGTTGTTTGGTGATCGAGGATGCTGTATGGATTAAGAAATTTCTTAATCGACTTGACTTTCACCTCGTGCGTTCTGAGGCAGTAAGAATTTTCTGCGATAGACGATGACGATATGCATGTCAAAGGAGCCACGATTCCATAAGAACTCCAAGCATATAAAACCATGTTTTATTACCTAAGGAATGAGGTGAGATTGAGAAAGATTGAGATCTAGATAAACTAAATATTCTAGTGGGAGCACCTGCTAGTATTTGACATGTCAAATGGAACAACAGACTATAATGTTGTTCACCCATGGAACCCAAATGTTTGGTGCTGGTTGTATGGCTACAAAAGGAGCAACTTATTTGAAGAACTCTTTAGAGTTCATGAACATATGACCTCATGCGATGAGGGTACGTGATGGACTTTTGCGATAATAGGTCCATGATTCGTGATGCGATGTGAAACATGAGCTACGACCATTTTTTGGATGAGATACGAGCAGCAAAGAGAAAAATGTGTTGCCTCTATAAATCTTTTTTGTGAAAGGATTGATGGTGAAAGCCAATGTTAATGCATTGAGAGAATAAGTAAAAGTGCTTGAGAGAGATTGTAATTGGGAGAGAGAGATGGGAATAAGGGAAAGTGAGAAAGAGAGAATGTAAGTCAATCAAAAGCCAAGTGGGAGACGTTGGGTTTATGTGGCCTATAAAGGCCTTATGAGTGCTTGTAAAATGAAATGATATAATGGCACATGAACTCAATAGGAACTAAGCAAATGTTGTTTGCAAATACCGGACTGTACTTGACGATCTAGATCAGTCAGTTGAGAAAAACCCATGTTACTTAGGCATAAAGAATAAACCGAGAAGGGTTCTAATGGGTTAGGCCTTGATGAGGTTGGAGAATATTCCCAGATGAGTGAGCCGAGAGATTGTGGGACCCTTGTGTATGATGGTGGCCTACAGAGACGGGAACCAAAACCTCATCCATGTGCCACCACATGGCATGCATATCGATAGATCGTTCGAAAAAGCTAAAACTCCACCTTTTAGGGTGAAGCGTATGCATGTGCGAGAGATACCCCAATGCACCACAGGAGCTATGGTCGCATCAGGTCTAGTTGACCTTGACTCGTCTCTAGGGGAGGACCTAAAATCCACAGACTGGGATTGCGATCCCTTGGCTCATCGGCTAGACTTTGGTGACCCGCTAATGAGCCCCTGCTTAGACTGTGGGTCATGAAAAACACTAGGTCGGTTTGATAAAACAAGTGTGGTCTGTAGTCCATAGTTGAAGGTAGAGTGCCCCATGATTGTTGATTCCTACACCATATGAATCCTTTTCCCATCAAATTAATTTGATTGTGTTCGTTTTATGATGGAAATTATTTTAATATTATTATTTGAATTTTTATGAACCCTTGGATATTTTATTTATAATTTTTGGATTTATAAAATTAAATATATTGATGTTATAATTGTTTAAATATTCAAATAATATTCTAAAATTCTTTTATTAATTTTAAATATATAAAAATATCATAGGGGCCCATTGTGGACATGGGCCCGCCATATTTTTAGAAGGTGGGGCCCATGAGTGCCTCCCTTGGGTGGCACGCCCCACCCTTATTCTTTTTCCTATTTTTGGTGATATGGCATGTGGCCATATGGTTGGAAGATATTGATTAAATATTGACTTGATTTATTTTTGAAAGATTTTATGGAAAGATTGAGTAGACTTGTGCTATTTTATGTTATGCACAATAATTTGATTAGATTTAATTTATTTAATTTCTATTGATGAGAAAATGGTTTAAGAAATGGGGATAATGGTTCATGCACCTTCCATAATGTTGATGACCCATCTATGGAATGGATGGCTCAGATCTCTCACCCCATAAGTCACCCTTGATCGACGGTCTATGTTCAATCTCACAAGAAGAGGTAATCCAAAGAAAACCCTAAGAAACCCTAATCTTATTCAAAGCATATAAAAAAGGATTATCTCTACAAAAAAAAATCTCTACACCTTATGTTTCTATCTCTCTCTTAAGAAAGTTTATCTCTCTCATGTTTGATCTCTCTCTCCCACATTGTGAAAGAACCTAAGAGTTTAGGTTATTGAGCTCTTCTCTCCTATCTCTCAAATATGAATTTATGGCTAAGCGTTTTAAGGTTTAGCAAAAAGAGAATCCATCTCTCTCAAACTAAGTTACTAAGAGAATTCACCTTGGGTTTGAGTTTGTGATCAAAGGGGTTCGTGTTCCATTGGTGTGGCTCGGCAGAAATTTGGTTTTCGGATTCGAGATTGAAGCTAGACCGTTGATCCCGTGCCATCGGATGGTGGTGACTCGGTGTGGGGTGTAATAAGTCGGGTTGAGGTAGTCTCTGGCACTCTTCCTTTTGGTTCTTGCAATCTATCTTTTATTCTCAAGAATAATGTATAGTTGTTTCAATGGCATCAAGTTGTCAAGATCTTGGTTTTATTGTTATGCTGATTTTATTTTGAAATTGATCTTATTATAATAAAAACCACATGTAAGTGATCTTTTGCCAAAAGAAAGTGGTGAAGAAAAAAAAAAAAATGTAGTCCCCCGTAAAAGATCACATAGGTCTTTCTTTCACCCCAGCTAAGGCTTATGACTTCCATTCTCACCTAACGCATTCAAAAAACCACTAGCGATTTCAAAAAATAGTTAAGGGCTTGTCATCCCCACTAAATTGACCCAAAAAAAAAAAAAAATTGTATTAAGAGTAGTTTTTCAAGTTATCAGGTAAAATGAGTATATGATGAGCTAGGTAAGATATTTCCTACGTTTTGTATATAGATTTTGGGTTTTGAACAAAACTCAACCGGCCAAAATAACTAAATTTCATTCCCTTCATGCATTCGCTTGTTGGATAGAACGAGTAATATCTAACCGTCATATTAAAAAAATATTGAGTCCATTATAATTTCATTGAAACTGAGGTTTTCTCAATGTTTCTTTATCTTGGTACCATTTTCTCCTCTCAGTCCTTGAGAATCTTATGATTTTTTATTTTATTACTAGTTGTACTTTTAAAATTAAGCTAGTGTTTGTTATGATTTGTTTTGCCCATTTTCTTTTCACATTTGGCAATGGGTTTTACAGAAAAATAAGGATCTCCATGATTATGCCTGATTCTTTGATTCTTTTTTTGAAGCATTTCTCTTTTGTTGGCCTTCTTAAAATTGGTGTAATAATTTGAAATATCATGAGGGGTGCCACTATTTGGGAATTATGGTTGGAAAGAAATTGAAACGTTTTCGATGGTGTGGTTTTGGAGGTTCAGGAACTCAAATATAAAATTTTTAATATGGTGTGGAATTGGTTCAAGATCAAAAGGAAAGCTTTGGAGTTTCTAAAGCCGAATTTTTCAATAATTTAGAAATTTTGATGAAGTATCGATTTTTGAAGCAAAGACCAAGATTGAGTTTGGTTCCTCCGCCTTTAAATAGCTACAAGATTAATTTTGATGGCTCTTCTTTTGAAAACCCAAGTAATGTTATTATTGGGGGGGTTTGTAGAGACAATATAGGTGCTATTCTTTTTGTTATGCTTATCTGTGTGGTGTAACGATTGCTAATCATGCTGAATTGTAGAGATTGTCACAAGGGTTAAGAATTTAGATAGAGAAACGAATGGGGGGATATTTGATTATTGAAGGGGATTATCTTTGTTATTAACCGGTGTTCTGTCATCTTTAAACCTCCTTGGCGATTAAGATCTCTATGGTTGAAAGTTATAGATTTTCTCTTTTCTCGGGAGGTTACTTTCCAACATGTTTAAAGGGAAGCAAACAGGGTTGGAGATGGCTTGGCAAAGAAATAAGTGTGTCTTAATTCTCTAGTTATTTCTTTTGATTTGCTGTAACTGATGTATTGTTCTCCTATTCCTTTTAATAAAAGTTAAGTACTCTTGTCAAAACAAAAAAAAAGCTAATGGAAGTTTTCAAAGATTTCATTTAAATATTTTGAAGGAAATTCCCGAGAAGATTAAAAATATATCAGTGAGTTTCTCCTACACGTCAACATTTTGTTTCATATGTCATAAAAAGAGGTCCCAAATGTTAAGGATCAAATCATAAGCCAAAATATTTCATGCTCCTGCAGGACTATACTGACTATTTACAAAATTTTGTTTTCCTCAAAACATATCCTTGAACTCTATCGAATACGCTTTTGACATGTGATGTAATTGTTGGAGTGGTATTTGTTAAATGAAAATTATAATATGATCCACAACAACCAGTCAAAACTCACGCATGTTCGAAACACACGCATGCGAAATGCCATGGATGAAAGAGTCAGAACAACACGCATGGGAAATGCAGGCCATTATTGTGAAGTAGTGCACATGCATGAGAAGTGCCCCTTTTTTTTTTGTACACACTTTCTATTAAAGAGAATAACCTTAGCACATGTGAGTGATGAAACAAGTCTTCTTTATTTAATACTCAAGGAAAAAGAGACGTTTCTTTATTCCAGTGAGGAAATCCCCGGGCGAGCCAACTGGGACTCACCTGAGTAACTCGTACTTGCCATCCTGACGACTTTGAGTATTCCCTAGTTGGGTGATCGGATTTAAAAAAAATAACATTTCAAAGAAATTTACTTTAAGTTCTTGGTCAAAAAAAAAAAAACTTTGAGTATGGTTTTTTTTGTTTCCTATCATTTTGGGAAAGATTGAAAAGCGTTTGACCGTGAAGGCTTATTCTTAGATTTGGAAAAATGTTTCATGCAGGCTGGACCGCATATTGTTTGGATAATTGTTTCATGGGGGCTGGACCGCATATTGTTTGGATAATTGTTTCATGCGGGCTGGACCACATTTCTACAATATGCGGTCCAAAGGTATAAGTCATCCATTTTAAAGATGGATGCAAATAGGTGGTCCATTTCAAAACAAGCATAACTAACGGTCCAAGTGTTTTCCTAACATAATTATTATTTCTAATTTTCAAATTATATATTTTTTTATATTCATGATCTCCATATTAAAAATTATATATTCTCTAAAAATTAGGATCAAATTGTATTTAAAAAACATATTTATTTCCAAGTCCGCGTTTCTACAATATGTAGGCCGACCGCATAGAAACCGTGTCCTTTACATTTTCCCTTCTTATTAGATTATGCCTAAAATGCCCTCCATCACAAATTGATTTTTTCAAAATCTATTTTTTCTCTACTTGTTTAACCTCATTTAGATGTGTTTTGTTTGATTTTAATTTAAACATGTATTTCCTATGTTTTGAAATTTTTTGTATTTTTTATCTTTTTAATAGTTTTAAGCTTGGCCGGACTTGCCCAGACTCGCAGAGTAACTCGGACTCAGACTGAGTTACTGGGCTTGGCCAAGGGCCGAGTCCGGTGGCCGAGTCATAGTTTGATTCACTGCTTTATTCATTTGTTACTTGTAAAGGCATTTCCTTCCCGGGGTCTTGAGAGTAGAATAAATCCTTAAAAAGACATTTTCCAAAAGGTCGAATCATAATCCACGTTTAGCTTGTAGTTTAGTTTAACTATCATGAGCAAGATACCAGTTCTGCTTAAAATCATTTTTTAAAACCGTTTGTGAAGAAGGTACTTTTGATTACTATTTTATTTTGATATTTTTCAATCTCACCAGGTCCCAAATTAACACGAAAGGAAGAACAAATTAAAATTATAAAAAACGGTATTTAAGAAGCCGATATTAGGGGTGGCAACAGGTCAGGTCGACCTTGACCCAAACTTAACTCGAACTTGGGTTGGGTACAAGTCATTTTGACTTGACCCCCATCTAGAAAGTTAAAAATAAAATTTATTTTATTATATTATTGAGTATATAATTTATATGCTTTATACTGAGTCGGGGCCAACTATTGGACTTATGAGGGAAGAGATGGACCCACCAAACTCCACGAATTGACGGCAGTGTCGTGAGACTAGGGATCGTAGAGATTGGACTTTACCAGAACAATGAGAACTCTGTGATTTTCTGTGTTCCTCTCCATGACCATGAAAACCCTTCTTAAAGAGGGATGGGAGGAGGCCGTTCTCCAACGTGGAATCTCTGAGAAATATCGCCCTCTACTCCTGGGAGGTAGGTAGTTATTTTCTACCCATTGGACAATGTCATGTTCTCTATCTAAAAAGGCCATTTTTATTGATAAATATTAAACTATGTGATGAAGATAAAGATAGAGAACTATGACACGTTTAAGGGCTTATGACCAGCTACACGTACCAACATCTCCCACTTGGTCATGAGGGCCAGATAAATTGAAATATCGTATAGTCTTTACCGCTTAGTGGATTTAATATTTATGAGCATATCTTTGTTATGAGGCTTTCCACGCTAGTATTGTTATACATATCATAACAAAAAATATCCAAAGTCATGTCATGCAGTTTTTCACGCTAATGCGGCTTTTCCTCTTATGACCAAGACATCAAATAAAAATATCCCATTTAGGAGTTTCTGACTTAAATATTCCTAAGTCTCATCAAAGCTACATGCTTTGATAATATTTCTAAACTTAATCCTTTTGTTAAAGGGTTTGCAATAATATTTGAAGATGGCAAATAACTTACAGTTATTTCATTCTTTGCAATAATATCATAAATATAATGATAATCAATTTCAATGTGCTTACCCTTGAAACTATAAGCTCTATTTCTAATTGATGAGATAGCAGTTTGATTATCACTAAAAAATTTAACAAGCCCGTCAGCTATTTTTGGCTTCAAATTATTTTTGAAGCGTTTAATTCAGACGGCATAAGTTGTAGCAATGCTACAAGCAATATACTCGACTTCCATAGTATACCGAGTTACACAACATTGTTTCTTGCTAGACCAAGAAACACACTCCAAAGAGGAATACAAATCCTGAGGTTGATTTTCTATCATCTGGGTCTCCTACAAAGTCTGTATCAGAGTACCCAGTCACCTCAAAGTTATCAGTTTGGAAGCGCAACTTGTAATTTTTAATTTTCTTAACATATCTCAGTATTCTTTTTACGGCTTGCCAATGAGTCATTCCAAGATTACTCTGAAATCTACGTATAAGATCAAATGCATGACTCAAATTAGGTCTTGTACATAATATGACATAATTTATGTATCCTACAGCTTGAGCATATGGAATTCTTTCAATTTTAGCTTTATCATTATCATTTAATGGACACATTTTCTTTGACAATTTCAAGCCTTTACAAACAGGTGTATCTATGGGCTTGCAATTTTCTATCTTAAATCTATTTAAAATACTTTCTAAATAATTTTCTTGAGATAAATATAAAAGTCTCGAACTTTTATCTCTTGTTATTTTAATGCCCAATACATATGAGCCTTCTCCCATATCTTTCATCTCAAAATGAGAACTTAACCATGATTTGGTATGGTTAATCATATCAATATCATTACCAGCTATCAAAATATCATCTACATATAGTGACAATATAACAAAACTACTCCCACTATTCTAGACATATACACAATACTCTAACATACTGGCTATATAACCAATTTTAGTGATTGCATTATGAAAAGTAATGTACCACTGCCTAGAAGACTGTTTTAGACCATATAAAGATTTCTTAAGTTTGTATACTTTGTCTTCTTGGTCTTTAATTATATATATTTCTGGTTATTTCATGTATATATCTTTTTTTAATTCTCCATTTAAGAAAATTGTTTTGACATCCATTTGTAATAATTCTAGTTCATAATATGCAACTAATGCTAGGATGATCCTAATAGATGAGAATTTTGCTACTGGAGAATAAGTCTCCACAAGCTATACCATCCAACCTAGATTTATATTTATCAATAGATCCATTCGCACTAAACTTTTTCTTTAGGAGCTATTTGCAACCAATGACTATTTTTTCTTTAAGGAGATCAACAAATCTCAAACTTAATTTCTTTTAATAGAATCAAGTTCATCATCCATGGCTTCAATCCACTAAGCTGAATTATGTGACCTAATAGCTTCACTGTAGCTTTGAGGTTCATCTATTGAATCATCACTCGTTGAAGAATAATTATATTTATTCATAAATACATAAAATTCTTCTAAAGTCATCGGTGTGGCTCTAGTTCTTTTAAGCATATCTTTTATACTTGATTCAATTGAATCATTCTCACTAATTATAGAGGGAAACTGTGAAATAGGGTCTTGGAGACCCTTATCTTTATCAATTTTATATAAGTCAATAGGCTTACTTAAATTATGTTCATCATCTATAGTTTCCAAAAAATGAGCATCACGGCTCTGTACTAAGGATATAGTCTCATAGTTATAGAATCTATAGCCCTTAGAATTTTCTGAATAACCAATAAATGAACATTTTATAATTTTACTTTGAAATTTATCTCTATTTTGTGGTGGTATAACCACATGTGCCCAAGAACCCCAAACTGTCAAGATAGTAAGGTCAGGTTTCCTACCTATCTATAATTCCTATGGGGTCAAGTCTAGAGATTTAGTTGGAACACGATTAATAATATACATTGCAGTGTTAAGAGACTCACCCCAAAAAATAAGTGGTAACCATGTGCATTAGAGTTTTATTTCTTCTTTCAGCTACACCATTTTGTTGTGGTGTATATGACATGGTTGTTTGGTGACTTATACCATGCTCTTTATAAAATTCGGTAAATAAGGTGGACCAATATTCACTTCCCCTCTCTGTTCGAAGAATTTTAATATGTTTACTTAACTGATTTGCTACATCAGTTTTATTTTCTTTAAATTTTTCTAAAGCATATGATTTTTTACTAATTAGGTATACATATCTATAACGTGAATAATCATCTATAAATGTCATGAAATATTTCATACCACTATGTGTTTGTACATTTAATGGGCCACATATATCAGATTGAACAATACTAAGTAGTTCACTAGACCTTTTTTAGGGAAATGCTTCTTAGTTAATTTACCAAAAATACAATGCTCACATGTTTTGAACACAATTTCTCCTAAATGATTCATTTTGTCTTTATTTATATGTCTTAATCTTAACTGCCATAAAAATGAATCATCAACACATAAGAATAACTAGAAAAATATGAACTTTCATTAATATTCAATCGGTACAAATTGTCAACTTTAGTACCATACACCAATGCTCTAGAATGTTTCCCAATTGTGACCCGACTAGACCTGAACTTTATTTCATAAACCTTGTCGTCTAGCCTAGGCACAGAAATCAAATTGCACCTCATATTGGACGCATACAAAGTATTAGTCAATAGGAGATTTGTTCCTCCTGATAAACACAGCTTGAAAGTACCGACACCAATTGCATCACAATTGGTGGCATTCCCTATATAAATTCGCTGGTTACCGGTTGCGATCTCTTTTAACTCCATGAATCCGTCTTTAGTCTTCGAGACATGTCGAGTGGAGGCTGAGTTGACCTACCAATTCCTCAAATCATGGTCGGCAACTAAAGATTCTAGGACTACGCAGATCAAGTCATTTATTTTATTTTGATTATTTCTAGCATGGTTGTTATTCTGGTTCCTAGTTTTGTTTTTTAGCTTCGGACAATTAACATTGATGTGTCCAATTTCCTTACAATAAAAACAGGTCTTCTTAGCATTATTCTTTTGATTTTTAAAATTTCTCCCCTTTCCCTTATACTTATTATTATTTTTATTATTGTAAGGTTTTTTGGGAATCTAAGAAGATGAACATTGGGCAAAGTCGAGTTCATTTAACTTTTTCCTCATTCTTCTCTCAGCTTCAATACTGATGTACATAGGAAGATTCAACATAGTTATCCCTTGTGGAGAATGGTTTAATGCACTTACAATAGGCTCCCAAGATAGAGGAATACTGTTAAGGACAATGGACACTTGCATGCGATCAGGTATTGGATTCTCAGGCGCAGCAAGGTCCTTTACGAGCATTGTCATTTTATTGATATGCTTAGTCACTGAGTCTGATTCATTCATTTTACAAGAGTTATATTGTTCTAATAACAATTGCACATGAATCTCAGAAGTGGTCCCATATTTTTCAGGTAGGGCACCTATCATATTTTGAGCTGTAGTGTGGTCCTCAAAAACTCTAACTAAATCATCTTCCATAAAACTCAATATATTAGTCCTAGCTACTTTCTCATCTTCTAACCATTTTTCAAGTCGCCTTCTGACTTGACCATTGGTATTAGGCTCTAAAACTGGTGGTTTTGTATTTAGGACATAATCTACCCTATCTTGAAAGAGAATATATCCAATTTTTCTTTTCTACATAGAAAAATTGGTTCCTTTGAGTTTTTCAAGTTTTGATAGTTTTGACATGACTAGCTTAGATGCCATTTTAAAATTTAGATAATACCTAAAGGTTCAAACAATTTAATTGCTTTTAAGAACATGGGTGTCTGCTAGTCAAATCAATATGTTGCAGACTCTATATGGGCAGTGACTTCAATGAAGAATTCTCTTAAACAGTTTATGTTTGCACTGTTGTGATGCAAAAAAAATTTAATAAAGTAAAGCAACAAACTACTTTATGTTATTTCTTGTACAAGCCTAATTTTCATAAATATATGAATATGTTTTATCACAGGAGAGAGAGTCTATAATGATATTTGATATTGTGGCATAACATAATCGCAAAAAATGAATTCACAAAATCATGATCATGAAATTTTCTTACTTAAAGAGACATAGCATAGGATAATTATGCGATGCAATAACAATTATTATGCAAATAAAATATGTAATAAAATCGCTAAATAACAAGCCATAAAAAAATGCATGCAATTGATATGTCGACCTTTACTCCAATAGAATTGTTGTGTGCATAATAATTTTAATACATATATATATATATATATATATATAAAGAGAGAGAGAGGAAAATTCTTTCCAACGCCTATAGGCAAAAATGAATAGTGATTTCACGTACCCTCATCACCGTCCAAATTTCATCGTGTGGTCACGATTGTCTGGTAGTGTTGTTTTTTCTTTTTTTTTTTTTACAAATCAGAATGACCTAAAATTTGGAGGGTACGTACATCTTATTGAGACGCATCTATTAAAATATAAAAAAAATTATTCGTAAAAGTAAATTGACCAAAATACCCCCCGAAACTTTTTGGGGGTATTTTGGTCAATTTTTTCATGTAAAATATTTTTTTATATAATTTTCAAATATTCCCCTATTTTTTATGAATACACGCTCCAAATTTCAGGTCATTCCAATTTGTAAAAAAAAATACAAAAAATAAAACACTACCGGACAATCGTGACGGCTCGATGAACTTTGGATGGTGATGGGGGTAGGCGAAATCACTAATCATTTTTGCCTATAGGCGT
>NW_006499912.1:434284-447803 GCF_000471905.2 Amborella trichopoda | reverse complement strand
AATAGTATCGATCAAGCAGATCTATGAAAACTTGAAAATTAACAGTCCAAAATGCATTACAAGATGCACTATTTCCAGAACTTCAAATCCATTTTTTTCTTATGTCCATATATCTTGAGGTCGAGATGATCAATTTGAAGATATTTGGGCATCAAAACAAACTCTTCTAGTAAAATATTTTAGGTGCATCCTAATTTGATTGTTTAGAGCCTCGCACTTTACAAACTCTATCATATATATATATATATATATATATATATATATATTAAATTTATATAGTGTTTTGTTTTGGGTGAGTCAGTAGGGAGAGGGTCCCTACCTTTGGTAGGAATTGGGCCTAGGACATAGCGTTGCAGATTGTCAAGGGCTAATCAATTAAGCCGGGGCTTTTTTCCTAAAATCTGTGTAGTTCACATTGTCATTTGCATTTGCATTTACATATACAATATTTCATGACATACAACAATAATAAAGTATCCAAAACCTAAAAATCTAGTACTCATTTTTTACCTCTCCTCGGCGCACATGCAACCTAAATGCCATTTATGCTCGAGACAAGTGTTGCAAGGAAAGTTCATTTTGGACTTGAAGCCACAAACTTGAGATATACATTGTAACTTGTTAGTCATTCATCTCATCCATCATCCAACCCCGTGTGCAAGGACAAGCGATGGAAGTTTGTATACTCATGGACTGACTTCTAATTGATGAAACTATTTATACACTATTTGTGCAAAGTTTGGAGGAAGAAATTTCTCATGAAACTTTGCCCCCATTTTTGTCCAAGTTTGTATCTTATCTTTCTCCTTTCGCAATTTTGTTTGGTGCACTTGACCCCACCAAATGGACGCAAGTCCCTGAAGCTTAATTGTAACTAATTTTACTTTCTCTGCATCCAACAAATCCTTCCATGCAAGAATCTTTTTACCGCACTCAATAATCTAAGAACTCTTCTGGTGATAAATTACCAGCAAATTCAAGAAAGTCAACTTTAATACTTTAGTCATCATCATGGCATCGTGCTCTTCTACTCCTCTCGGTTTATACACTTAGGTCACCATCCAACTTATGACTTCACTGAGACCTTTGTGTACCAATACTATTGCTTGAATCAGCTTCTGTTTTTTAGCTAGTAGAAGTCATCTCCATCTCTGACTCATGGTGCTCACCAAACAAGCCCTCATGTAAGGGATATATGACTAGGGATCTTCTCACATTTTGCTGATTTTGATCTTGCAAAAGCAAATCCCCCGACTCCATTGGATGGTGCACAGTTTCTGCCAACCTATCAAGTTCACGATCTACACTTATTTAGCCACGACCCCAACCACGAGCAACCGTCACGATTGATGACACTCACCAACTGTGGCATTGATACCAAATAGTGCAAAACTAGGCACCAACTGAGAAGGTTGAGACCGGTTAAGCAACAAAACTCTTCAATCACCGTCAAGGAAGGGAAAAGTGGTCCCTTCAATCTATGAGAATGCTTTTATACCAAATGGTACAAAACCGGCACTGCAAAGTATAAATCTGAGGCTGATTGTGCAACAACGACCCAACTTCCTTGATCTTGATCAAGAGAAAGGGGATTTTTTATCCTTAACTCTTGTCAAACTTAAGGTACTCATAGTACACAAAGATGACGTTCCAACTCAAGATACTCTTGGTACATAAAGATGGGAACTCTCTCACTCTCTCTTTATAATTAGGAGGAGAAAGAAGATTTCATTAGCAAATTATGAACAATACTAGCTAACAGTTACAACAAATTACATGTATAAAACCAATTTTTTGGAACTAAAGAATTACCAAAATACCCTATTAAAGTGTGATAATAACTAGATTACCCTTGTGCCCTATTTTTTATGCAACCTTCTTGCACCCAAATTGCTATTCATAAAGCCAAATTCCTATACATTGAAACTATATAATTTTGACTTTTTGACTCATGAAAACTTTTACCCAATAAATTATTTGTCTCTACACCAAATTCTTTAGATCTTAACAAATTCCAAAATGACCAAACAAACAAAGAGAAGGCCCAAAACAAAGAAAAAATGACAACTTAGTCCCTAACCAAAACAAATCCTGAAAATGACAATTACATCCTGGTGACCAAAAGATCTTGAAAATAACAATTTTATCTTGAGATCCAAAACTTCTAAAGGCAATTTGCCTCATCATTTCTTCTCTTTACGTATTTATTTATAAAAGGGAAGTTAGAGAGGAGATCATCATCCATTTCCTTTGTATATCATCATCTGTGTTAGCCTACTTCCACCAAAGAAAAATTCAGAGTTTTGCGAATACGATGCTCTAGTTGGTTTTTTTCTTCTTCTATTCTTTTTTAAGGTGAAAGGTTTTGAAAGAAAACTTCTAGTTTATATGGGGCGATATACATTATAGCACTCATTGGGCCTTTTACAATGACAAAACCTGAAATTTATTTTGCCGAAAGCAAGGAATCTTAAATATTGCATATTCTTCTTAATATGTTCTCATATGTTTTTGCCTGCTTCATTAAATGTAAATACCAGTACAAAAATGTCCATGAGAACAGGGAATTTGTAATTACTCGGATTTCTAACGGTCAAATCAAGCCCCAGTGATCTAGAACTCCAAAACATTCGTTTAATCAAAGCACACAATATACAGCAATAAGAATATTTCGACGCTAAAATTTAGCAGCTCGGTTGAAAGATATCTACAAGCATTCAAACAACTGAAGCATATTCATGGAATACTGATTTTCACAATGAAAATGCTAGTATTTAGTAGCATAAACTAAATATATATTGATAAAAATAAAAATAAATAAAACGTACAAGAATAAGAAGAAGGGAGATAAAAGCTATTCTTCATTAGAAACTTTCAAAGCATAGGATTGTCTACCAGAAAACCATTTATCTTTGGTACATGGAGATCACAATCATTCTCACTCATTAGATATCAAATTAGATGCTTTTGGTAAGTCACGAAGTCCGAGGATTTTAGTTTTAGAACTTTGTGTCTATTCAATGGTGCTCTTACAACCACCCATTTTGGAATTTAAGGGACAAGGGTGATTGACACCTCCATGTACAAAAAATATATGGTCTCTTTGTAGACAATCCCTAAAAATATTATTTAGAAAAAAGTAACTTTCAAAAGAGAACGGAGGGTTTCTGCGAATGGAGAGAAAAAGCAACAAATGATTTTTTGGAAAAAAATATAAATGATCTCGACATTGAGATGTATAGATTTGGAGTAAACAAGAAATTCCAAACCCTAAACATAGTACATCTTGAGATCATTATCTGGACTGTCCATGTTTTCGATTTTCATATGTTTATAGATCTGCTTGAATCGAACCTTTTTTGGAGTTCAAAATTTTATAATTAAAGATAAAAATAGATTCTCGCATGATCCTAATAACTTTTTATGCTAAAATTGTATCTTATGACAAAGTTTAATGTTCGCCTTACTTTCATTTTTAAGGTTGCAACCTTATGCAAAACCACACCTTAAATAAAATATACAGCGATAGAAAAAAATCAATAAAAGCTAAAAAGAAAAAGAAAAAAGAAAGTAATGGAAGACCCTTTTTTTTTAATATAAACTTAAAAAATATTCTTGAGTAAAAGGAAATTCAAAAAGAGAAATTGGGCTTTCAGCAGATGGATATAAAAACTTACCTTATTTATTTAGCTATAATGTATATCTAGTTTTGATTAATGTAAATGGCGAGAAAAACCAATCTTACTTGGAATAGGCCGCAAAAGATGCATTATATTTTCGCATGTATATTCTCTTTAAGAGCATTTATGTTTGCCTTATCTCTGTATTAATTATTTTGTTGTATAATAAGATCTATATGTTATGTGTATAATGTTTATTGAAGATGCCATTTTCAACTTATGCGATGAAAAATAGAGGATTAAGGGCCCTCAAGAGCTTACGAGATCAGAAAAAGGAAAGACTTATTAACAACTATTTAACTAACGACACAACGAGAGGATTATGAAACCGGCCAGCTAATCAGAAGAAGAAAAAGAAAATGCATTGATCATCAACACTAAGATTATAAATATGTTAGATATGTCCATAAGAGAGAGGAACATTTTGGGAATAGGACTGGGTCGTGGTGGTAGTACCATCTAAACACAATAAATCTTAACACAGTAAAAAGTCTTGATCTCCATTCTCACTACGGATTTTAAAAAAAAAATTGTCTATTTTAAAAAAAATTATTTATTTAAAAAATAAGTAGGGGCTTGTCATCCCCACTGACCTATCCAAGATAGAGAGGATTTTAAAAAAAAATTGTCTATTTAAAAAATAAGTAGGGGCTTGTCATCCCCACTGACCTATCAAAGATAGAGAGAGAGGCCTTCTTCTATGTAGGTAAGTAAACCGAAAAAAAAAAGAAAAAAAACTCTTCCCATTGATACATGAGGGCATCCAACTAGAAGTGGCCTTCTTCTGTGTAGGTAGGTAAACCGAAAAAAAAAAAAAAAAGCTCTTCCCATTGATACATGAGGGCATCCAACTATAAGTTCCATCGGCAAAATGTCAGTATTTTTTTATTTGAAAACTATTATGTTGTACTTCAAAATAATGTACCTTCATATGTTTTTTTAAGATTTTAATAAAGAGAGAGAGTGAGGGGCGGCTTTTAGTCCGATCTTGAAAAATAGAGTTAGAATTGACCAATATTTATATTAGAGCACTTTTATGCCTTATGTTCATGAAATAAAAAATACACTAGGGGTATTTATACTGAGCATGCGACGCTCACTTGCGTAAACTTGTTGGCACCACTATATATTTTGTCTGCAACTATTTCACCAACATTATATTCAACAAAAACCTACTGTGAAACTCAACAAAAGAAAGTAATCATCCAAAAAAAAAAGAAACTAAAAAAATATATATATAAATACAAAAAAAAAACTGGGGAATCTGCCTCCCATGATGCAGATTCATGCAACATAAAATGAATTCAACAAAAGAAATTGAACATCCAAAAAAAAAAAGAAACTCAAACAAAAAAAAACACACCGCATAAATAACAAAAAAGAAAAAGGGAATCTGCCACCCATGATGCAGATTCATTGGACATAGAATACCATCGCTCACATCCTTCTTTCATTTAATTTATTTATTATGTTCCGAACTAAAATGCACCAGCCTACGGTCTTATCCCTCCCCATGAAAGCATCACCGCCGATCCTTCACAAATGCAGAGTCAGATCGATCGGCTCCTCATTACTTGCGAGTTTCAGCGTGAGATCGACCATCTCAGCGTTGCCCGTCAACTGATAAGTGGGTCTTACAGTCGGGTCAATGCCTGGTGCATGGTATCCCACTTCCATCCCGTTAAGCATCAATGGCGAAGCACTGGCTCCTCTTCCATTCTGAAACATGTTGCTTTGCCTAAAGTTACGGGCTGCTGCAGCATACTGAGCCCAAGCCCATTGCTGCATCCGTGTTTGTTCATACGGGTTCACATACCTTACGATCGAACTACGTGGATCGGGGGCAATGTTTTGGAGCCCTTGGCTTGCATGTGCGTTAGATTTCAAGGCCTTTTTAGTGGCCATCCTCTCTTTTTTGTGCGCGTTCTGATGGCCGCCTAATGCCTGAGACTTTATAAACAGGCGTGGACAGTATGAGCAAGAATACTGCCTTTCGGGATTTCGGGAGCCGGCAACAGAGCTCTCAGCCTCATTCTCCTCGGGAATGGAATTTAAATGGGGCAAAAAGGGCTGGATACAACCGAGCATAGGTGAGGCCGGGGCGGTGAGCCCCATGTTCGCAGTGGGGGTGGGGTGGGACTGGGTCTTGGGGATGGCCAACTGGGATTCATGGTGGTCCTGAGGGGCGGTGATGGTGAGAGAGTCGGAGGTGCTAGATTTTTGAGATTCCATGGATATGTTTGACTCTAGTCCAGAAAAGAAACACAGACAGAGCGGAGCTCTGTTCATATATGTATGGATATGGAGAGGGGTGATGGTGCGGTAAGGTTTAAAAGGGTTGTTTCCTAGGGTTCCCTGTTGTGCATGCATGACAAGTCGGGTTGGTGAAGAACCTATTCTTAGAAATGAGTCATCTGCCCTATCAGACGTTTCAAGTGGGGTCCACTGTCTTTCTCTTTAATTGAAATGGGGAAAGTGGGTCCCACTCTCTCTCTCTCTCTAAAAGGAGGCTGGGCATGCTCTTAAAGGATAGTGAGAGATTCTTCCTAATCTAGAATGGGCTTTAGGGTTCTTATTTAGTGTAGCCAAAATGAACGTGAGATTATATGGGTTAAAAGTTTGTTGCATATGTACTCTGTACTTTTTGAACCTTGGTTTCACTCTGTCACCACTTTGGTTCCTATTCTTATCTGTTATCAAGTTTTGAGATTTTGATGGAAGTTATTTTGGGTCTTAGTTAACTCACAAGCATGCATGGGTGGACACAAAAATAGATTTTCCAATGAGGATTCCAGACAATAATAGATTTTCCAATGAGGATTTCTATAGGAAAGATAATGGAAAATGAGGTATTCTAAGTAGTGAGAGAGAGAGAAGAATCACAAAATAAGGCTCTCTCTCTCTACCTAGAATACCTCATTCTCCATTACTCTCTCTCTCTCCAAGCATCACAATATATGCTCTCTCACACTAACTCTAACAAGGCATAATACATACATACACCTAAATGTGTTTACATAGTTGTTATTAATCTTTGCTTGCATATATAGATGTATGAACTGGACCATTTATCAGAATTTCAAATGAGAGGTGGAAGATATGACAAAATTATTGCTCCACTATCTTTTACACTACACTTTGATGACTGTGCCCATTATCTTGAGTATTACTTTTTGTTACTAAACTTATATCAAACTTTGCTTGCAAATCTAAACTTATATCAAACTGGACTTATCTCAAGAGGAATTGGTTTTTGCTTTATTAACCAACCAGTGCATGCTTGCTTTATTAATACCTCATTATCTTTAAAAAAGAGATATTTTTAGGAAACAAATTATTTTGCAAAAAAGTAATAATAAATCGTGTGATTTATATTGTTTCTTAGTGCAATTTTTTGAAAATAATTTGGTACTTTCTATAAGAAAAGAAGAGATAATGGAAATAAACAAGTGGCCAACTATGACCACAAGCATGCAAATTCAATTGAGCATTTGTAAGTTGAATTATGACAACTTGGCATTCATGACTAAATTAGGATAGGATTCATTATTTCACAACAAGGTGCATTTAGGACCCTAGTAAACACTTGGCATAAACAGGTTATTAATGATTCGTGAAAGAGGGTAGGACTTTCACAAGGGGATAAGATATTTAGCAGAAGTTAGGGCAATGGAGTTGGGACTCTTGTTTAACTGTTCTTGTGACTTCCATAAATGGTTATTGTCAATATCTAATTAAATATGTGATAACAGGCCTTTCAAACTAGTGAAAATCAACTCTAACAAGTATGTTTAATGGTTTATGTCATAATAGAGAAGGATATTGCTTGGGCTATTACAAGTTTGGTAATGACTCAAATTAACAAAAAAAACTTCTCAAACTAAGGATAATATGCTGTCTTTAAAGGTCGTCCAAATGATAGACCAAACGAGTGGGTGTGGTCATTTTAATCGTATTCATTTTTTCTCTCTTCCTATATTTTAGATTAAAGTTTAGATTGAATTTAATTTTTAAATTATTCAATTCAAATGAAATATTGATCTCTAAATCTCTAATTTTATTTAATTGAAGTTTGTTTTATGACGACATAAATTAATTTCCGCAATAAGTTTTTATAAAGCATGATTTTTCAATAATTTCCTTACTTTTTAACTTTCATTTTGTGTGTTAGTTTCTTAAAGTCAAATAATTTTAGTCTTTTCAATATTAACCTTATCATTCCAGAATTATGAGAACACTCTAGAATTAATATTTTCCACTGCGACCCTATAACTCAACTATTAGCTTTTCAGAGTCCAATCTCTCCATAATTGGATCTTTTGGTCTTTTCAATCGTGAGATTGACATTCCAAAATTAGGATTTTGGGTCTTTGTGATTATGTCGATGGGAGTTGTCGTGGGGAATATACCCTATGGCAGCTTTGACTACGTACTAAGGCATTTGCGGCACATTAATTAAAGGGAAAATTTAGTATAGAACTCTAATTTCTCATATTATTTCATGGTAAACTCTCTTTTCATTTTTCTTTCAAACAACATAAGGAAATCCTTAAGTCTCTTTTTCCCTTTCCACCAATTAAAAAGCTTTTGGATTTGTTGGAGCTATTTTTTATGAATAAAAGATAGAGATAAGATATGAGTGGGTATAGTGAAATCTTTAAAGGTTTTCTAATGCCACTTGAAAAAAAAAAACGGAAAGAGGGTATACCATAAAATAATACAAAAAATTAGGTTCTATACAAAATTTTCCCTTAATTAAACGAGAGAGAGAGGCGCGATTCCACAAAATAAAATTCTCGGAATTAACCAATAGGAATCGGTGGCATTATACAGATGCATTAATTCCCAAAGGACTTGTATCAGTTAATAGAATTACGAGAATCCCACATTAAAGAGATTGAATGTACAAACACATAATTTAGGAAGTGCAACTAAGGGCTCCAAACCCCGAGACTACTATGAGAGGACCAACAATTTTGCTTCTTTGAGGTTGAACAGGGGGCTTTAATTTGAATATTTGAAACCTAATCTCAATCCAAGTTTCAACATATATTGATTTATAACCCCATCCTACATAACCTTTCAAATTTGGGCTTTTAGTCTTCTAGTATGAGCCTTATCATTCTAAAATTATGTTTTTTTGTTCTTTTTCGTAAGGAGCTAGCACTCTAGAATTAGTATTTTCCATCACGACCATATCTCTCGACTATTAGCTTTTCAGAGTCTTCTCAATCATGGGCCAATCTCTCCATAATTGGGTTTTAAGCTTTTCAAATCGTGAGACGGACACTCCAAAATTAGGCCTTTGGGTCTTTGTGATTGTGACATTATCATTGTTTGCTTGCTGTTGATCGGAGTTGTCAAGGAGACCATATCCGTGCTAGGACATTTGCAGCACATTATTTACACGAGGATAGAGAGGCAATTCCACAAAAAAAAAAAATGGAATTAATAAATAGGAATCGGTAGCATTATACCAATGCATTAATTCCCAAAGGACTTGCATCAGTTAAAAGAATTACGAGAATCCCATATTAAAGAGATTAAATGTATAAACACGTAATTTTAGGAAGTGCAACTAAGAGCTCAAAACACCGAGATGACTACGAGAGGATTAGCAACTTTGCTTCTCTGAGTCTGAACAAGGGGCATTCAATTTGAATATTTGAAACCTAATCTCAATCAAAATTTCAATATATCTTGATTCATAACCCATTCTCCATGAGCTTCCATATTTAGTCTTTTCAGCCTCATCATTCCAAAATTAACTTTATTTTCTTTTCAATAACGAGGTAACAATCTAGAATTAGTATTTTCCATCATAACCTTGCCATTTGACTGTTACCTCTTTAGAGTCTTTTCAATCACAGGCCAATCTCTCCATAATTGGGCCTTTTTAGTCTTTTCAATCGTAAGTGACACTCCAAAAGTAGGCTTTTGGGTATTTGCGATCATGACATTATCATTGTTTGCCTTATGTTAATCGAAGTTGTCATGGGGGAATATACCCCACGGCAGCTTTGACCACTGTCATGGGGAATATACCTTCTGGCAGCTTCGACCAATTGCTAGGGCATTTGAGCACATTAATTAAACTACAAAAAGAGAGAGATGACATTTCATACAAGAAAATCTTGGAATTAATAAAATATGAATCGGCGGCATTATACAGATGCATTAATTCCCAAAGGACTTGTATCAGTTAATAGAATTACAAAAATTCCACATTAAAGAGATTGAATGTACAAACATGTAATTTAAGAAGTGTAAGAGCGAGCTCCAAACCCCAAGACTATGAGAAGATCAGCAACTCTACTTCTCTGAGGCTGAACAAGATTATGAAACCTCTTTAAAATTAAGGTGAGAAGCTTCCTACAATAGGAACCTAAACTCTTAAAGTATTTGATTGAATACCTAGCCATACTCACCCTTCCTTTTGTATCTTCCATGGATGATGGCTGAATTGCTTTGTAGCTTGAATTGTACTAAGAAATTATTGATTGCCTATGTTGATTTCGCATGAATAAGCTTGGATGAAAGATAAAAACATGATTACTATTGCTTTGAATTCCTTTTCCACATGGGTAAGTTAGCAAAGAAATCTCAAGTTCCATGGGTGGCCATTTTCTTGTATTTGTCCTATTTATAAAAAAGAAGTTAGAGGTAAGGAGCATGTGATCTTTCTTTCTTATACCAGTTGTCTCTCTTCCATAACCCATAACTTATTTTTAAAGTAGATCAGTAGGAATGAAATTTAAGACGTCATGCTCTGACACCCACCATCCTAATTACCTATGCTTTGAGTCCATTTCTACTTTCATAACCCATACCTTGAGACACTAAAACAAAGTCAACTGGGATCTTTTGCCAGTTTGGATGTTTAATCATTTATTTCCTATTAATGAAAGATTTCGAAAGAAAATACTACCTATCAAGCATTATATAAACAAAGAAACCATAAATATTTCATTTTTTTTCCTAAACAGGTCCCAAATGATATAAACAAGATGTTAGTATGTTTGCGTTATTTCATTGCTATTTTGTGCAGACCAGTAATAAAGTATTTATGCGAATAGAGCATTTGTAACTACTCAGATTTCTAGTTTCAAATCAACCTCCAATAACACCAAGACATAGGGTTTTCATTACATTTAATCAAACAAGAATCTAAAAATAATATAGTCACTAAATTCAAAAATTTGAAAGATATCAACGGTCATTCAAACAACGGATGCATATTCTTGTAATACTTTTAATGAAGGCTATTCATATACTAGATCTTACATCATTATTATTTGCTTGTATATCTATTATTGATTATATGTAGCTGTAAATCTGTTATTTAACACAAATGGAGGGAAAAAATCCAACTTTACTTAGCACATTCCTGGAGTAGCTCCTTCAAAAGAGAAACCATAGCCAAAAAATTAAGCTCTCTTCTTTATTGTATGCTCTCTTTTTTTTTGGGTGATTCAGTGGGGAAGACAAGTTTTTTAAATAGAATAGCTAACTCTCGTCCCTACCCGATTTTCAGATAGAATAGCTAACTCCCTAATCTATCTAAAGAAATGGGTAGGGGCTTGTCTTCCCTACTAAATACCCAAGAAAATAAAGAGCTTATCTTTACATCTAGTCATTTGAAGTATAACGCAATTATGCTGATAGAATAAGACCATGTATCATTTGGTACATGGAGTTCACAATTACTAGTGACCATTACATTTAAAATCGGATGATTGGGGATGTGCCATTGACCACATTTATAGTTCAAAAGAAAATTTCTCCATCTTTGCAACACATCTTAAGCTCTAGGATTTGACATCTGATGATTTAAGGTAATTGTCACTTCCTTGCATCAAAGGAAAATGGTTTTATAATATAAAATCTCTTATTTAAAGATGTCATGTTTCACTCATGAAATGCTAAAACTAGGGGTTATGGCCTTCAGATGTTTACGCAATCAAACAAAAGAATCGCTAACATCTACAAAAACTTAATGCGACGACACCATGATTACGGAAATCATTAAATATACAAGGCATGTTCGCATGCCTTGTATATTTAATGAAAATGAAAATGCACGAACCTTAACACTAACGATCATTAAATATACAAGGTATGTACAACATGCCTTGTATATTTAATGAAAATGAAAATGCACGAACCTTAACACTAACAATCATTAAATATACAAGGCATGTACACATATGCATGTGTGCATGAGAGAGAGAGAGAGAGGTGTTTTTATAGGGTGGGTTGAATGAGGTAAAAAGAAAGAGAAAGGCAAAAGATTCTCTCTTATCATTGATCTTTGATGTATAGGGCTTATCAAGGCATTTATATAAGCATCATCCATCCTCTAGTTCTTCACAAATGCAGAGTCAGATCGATGGATTTTTCAATCCTATCTAATTTCAGAGTCAAATTGGTTCATCGGTCCTTGCTAGTTCCAAAGTTCGATCAATTGTTTCATCTCTTTTTGCCCGACCTGGGATTGTAACACTCGGGTTTATGGCTTTGGAGTTGTATCCAATCTCATCGTGCATCAAAGATGGAGCATGAAACCCACCTCTATTGTTGAGCCAGTTGCTTTAGCTATAAAGCATCATACGGGTGTATCTGGCATGAGCCAATCTCTGCAACTGCGTTTGTACATAGGGGATCGCATAAGCCCTCGAGCTCAAAACAAGGATTGAATAAGTCCTCGAGCTCAAACTAAACGACATGGGTGCCAGGCTTTGGAGCCTTTGGTTTGCATTCACGTTAGCGTTAGAGGCCTCTCTAGGAGCTATCCTCTCCTTTTTGCTCGCATTTTGGTGGGATCTTGATGCTTGAGAAGTTGAAAAAGGTCGTTTGTGGTGTTCAGAAGAGTATTGTTGTTGGAGATGGGAGGGGCTAGCAGAGAAAGGCAAAAGATTCTCTCTTATCATTGATCTTTGATGTATAGGGCTTATCAAGGCAATTATATAAGCATCATCCATCCTCTAGTTCTTCACAAATGCAGAGTCAGATCAATGGATTTTTCAATCCTATCTAATTTCAGAGTCAAATTGGTTCATCGGTCCTTGCTAGTTCTAAAGTTCGATCAATTGTTTCATCTCTTTTTGCCCGACCTGGGATTGTAACACTTGGGTTTATGGCTTTGGAGTTGTATCCAATCTCATTGTGCATCAAAGATGGAGCATGAAACCCACCTCTATTGTTGAGCCAGTTGCTTTAGCTATAAAGCATCATACGGGTGTATCTGGCATGAGCCAATCTCTGCAACTGCGTTTGTACACAGGGGATCGCACAAGCCCTCGAGCTCAAAACAAGGATTGAATAAGTCCTCGAGCTCAAACTAAATGGCATGGGTGCCAGGCTTTGGAGCCTTTGGTTTGCATTCACGTTGGCGTTAGAAGCCTCTCTAGGAGCTATCCTCTCCTTTTTGCTCGCATTTTGGTGGGATCTTGATGCTTGAGAAGTTGAAAAAGGTCGTTTGTGGTGTTCAGAAGAGTATTGTTGTTGGAGATGGGAGGGGCTGGTAGAGCTCTACGTCTCCTTATCCTTAGGAGGGGATTTGGTGTGGAGCAAAAAGGATCGAAGCCAATTAGGTATGGTTATGGTCGGGTAGGTGGGCTTAGTGTTAGGCTCAAGAGAGAAGAATTGTTGGTAAAGATTGATAGGATCAATGATGGTATGGGAGTCTGAGGTGTTCGAGTTCTCATATTCCATAGGTTGGTATATTTTTTTAAGAGAGATAGAGCAATCCAAGAGAAAGTTTAGAAGAAAGTTTAGAAAAAGAGAGATCAAATCAAAAAAGACATAGGTACGAAAGGAACAGTTAAGAGGTGAGAGAG
>NW_006499912.1:418265-433477 GCF_000471905.2 Amborella trichopoda | reverse complement strand
AGAGGAAAATGCTAAGTTTACTCCACTAGCTCATAAGAAAGTATGAATTCATATGAACCCAATGGCCCAAAATGAATCTGGACCGATCTGATGGTCACGATCTTATTTTGCATTTTAATTTTAATTTTTTTTCTATAAATCCAAATAGTTTGAAATTTTAAGTATGTGTTCTTAAAAAATAGGATAATCTAATAAAATTATAAACAAAATAATTTACAACAAAAAAATTTGATCAAAATATCCATGAAATGTTTTGGAAGTATTTTGATCAATATATTTTTTACGAATTATTTTTTAAATATTTTTATTAAATACGCCTTGATGAGAAAAATGAAAGCCTGAATTTTCAATTTATTTAAACTTGTATAAAAAAAAATTAAAATTCAAACACGAAATGAAGTTATGATCATCAGATCGACTCAAATTCAATATATATATGAAAAATATTGAGATTAACCCACTAGTTCATATAAACATATGAACCCAATGGCCCATATTGAATCTGCGCTAATCTAACAGTCACGATATCATTCATCTTTGAATTTTAATGTATTTTAATAAATCCAAATAACTTAAAATTTTAGACGTGTATTTTTCAAACATATTTAATCTAATAAAAATATCATAAATATAATTTACAAGAAACAAATTTATCAAATTACCCCTAAAAATTTTTGATGTTATTTTGATCAATTTGTGTTTTGTAAATTATTTTTTAAAATATTTTTATTAAGTGTGCATTGATTAAGCATTGCTCGTATTCATGGTCTTGATGAAGTACTGGCAAGCGAATTAATAGAATTTGAAGAGAGTACAATAGACATTGCTCCAAATTTGGAATCCAATAATGTTGTCGTTCTATTAATGGGTGATGATTTAATGATACATGAAGGCAATTATGTAAAAACAACAGGAAGAATTGCTCCGATACCAGTAAGTTAAGCTTATTTAGGTTATGTTATAAATGCTCAGGCTAAACCTATTGATGGGAGATGTGAAATTTCATCTTTTAAATCTCGATTAATTGAGTGCCCCACAGCTCAAATTCAATGTGGGTTGTTGGGCTCATATGTTCATATAAACTAGTAGGTTAATCTCAACATTTTTCATATAATAAGAAATGTTGGCATAAACCCACTAATTCAAGTACAACCCAAATTCAATCTAAACTGATATGACGGTCACGACCTCTTTTCATAATTTAATTTTAATTTTTTGCTATAAATCCAAATTGCATGTAATTTTTTACGTCTATTCTTCTCATCAAGACGTAACTACTAAAAATATTAAAAAAATATTTTATATAAAATAAATTGACCAAAATACTTCTAAAATATAAAAAAATAATTATAATATTATCATAATATTATTAAAAAAAATTATAAAAAACTTTCTTACAGGATGCAATTCTTAAGTGTAACAATTATATTCATCTCTTATTGTTTTTAGCCCATGGGCTTATCCTTTGACTTGGCCTTTGAAATATGGAAGGAACCTATTTTAGGTGGTGGTTTACATGCTGGCCTTGCACACATGGGAATAAAAAGAGGTGTCCAAACGAAGTTTTAGAAGACAATAGGATTCTTTTTTAAAAGATAATGGCAAAAAAGGTAATTTTAGTCAAAGGATTTTAACGAAACTATTACTCGTCAGAAGGGCGTGAGAAAGAAACGATATGGCAAGAGAGAGAGAGGTACGCGCCCGGACTATGAATCTCGAGCAAAAGAATTATGTAAAAATTATGTCCGTACCATTTTATTTGATCGTTATTGTATAATGATTATATGTGATGCGAAGGTCATAAAATATGTGATGGTCTTTGTTCTTATGATTTTCCTATTTTTTTTTAAATTTGATGTTTTAAATATCGGACGATATTTTAAATTTATATTTTAATTTTATGATATTTATAAATGAGTTCAATGTCAAAAAATCGAATGCCAAATTTGCAGGACAACCCAATTTCTTAAAAGTACGACCATACACTTTTTAGTTGGCCCAATGTCCAAAACTTTTGAACCACTTTAAACCTTTAAAAAATGACGTTTAAATACGGTTCTATCTTAAAAAACATCGGACTACGTTTTCAATAACATGGTTTGTGTCACGTTGATGTACATAAATTAATACCAATAACATGGTTCCCTTAACATGAACCAATTAAAACTAATCAAGATCGTACATGTATCACTACTTGGTAACATTGCTCTCCCTTAATATATACCAATTAAAATTTTTCCAATTAATGTAGTGTCACACCATCATTAAACTTCTTTTTTTTTAATGTTTAAAATGGTATGACGTTTGGAATATCAAATCGACTACACAGAGTAAGGTGGTTGTGGTTCAATGGTTTTAACATCAAACCAACCTATAAATATTAAAAAAAAAATTTAAAAAAAGAGTTTGTGTAAAACTATGTTAAAAACCACGGATCAAGAGAAACTTGAAAAACAAAATAAATAAATAAATAAATGGAGAGCAAGGACCTAAATATAAATACTATATATTTTGGAGCCAGACCATAATAAGCGTAAAACGTAATAGTACGGACATAAATTTTCCATAAATAACTACACTTTGTTGCCTAGTATCAAATTAAAGCCAACATTATTACATTTAACCTAAGACCTTAAATCTCTCTCTCTTTCTCTCTGAACTTTAGCAGGAATTATCTAAAGCTAATAATTAAAAAGAAGAAGAAAGAGCTATTAACTATGCCTTCTTATATCTACGTTTGCTGATTACACCCAATTAGCTCGAGCACTAGTTTTGATTCCAAACTTCTCTTTCTTGCACCCAATTAGCTTGAAGATTACTTTTGATACCGGACTTATTTTTTTCGGTTGTTGTTCAAGCTTATCTCTACCTTCTATGGTGATTTTGTGGAAGGTAGATTGTCTAAAAGATAGATTACTAAATCAAGGGATGGACAGCATCAATCAAGATACACCTCTCCAAATAAAGGATATGATAAACAGTGTTTCTTAATGGCCCTCTTTCTCTCTCTCTTAAATAACTCCTTACTTTGAGGAAGAATGCATCTCCCAAGAAAATGGATACCATGGATTCCCATGGAATCTACTTTTTAATGTTACAAATAACTTAAATGAATATCACAATATCCATTTTTAGCATAGCACTTCACATTTGCAAACTGAAAAGTGATATAATGTCTGAGACTTCCAAACTGAGTTTTCCCAAAACTCAAACATGCCATTAGAGTCTAGGTCTAGAAATCCACGGGCGTTATTCAAGACACTTTAAAGTTAATAAGCATTTATTTGAAGAAAATCTCAACCAAAACTATTGAGAAAATCTCAAGAAGCTTGAAGCTCAGAATCGATACAATGCCAAAAAAATTACAATTTATCTCATTTTTTGGAACTGGAAGTTCAGAACCAGTTTTTCCAGTGAAAAAGGATAGGAGAATAGGTTTGTGTAGACACCTCCCCCGCCGCCCCAAAAAATATATATATATTTTTTTCTTTTTTAATTATTAATTTCTGGAACAAACTATCCCAATGCACCATAGGACACACTTAGCCATAGTTCACACACAAATTACAGCTCAGCCCTGGAATATTTGTCGAATATTTCCTTATATCTCAAATCACCCAATTTTAGGAACCAAAATCCCATAAATCCCAAGATTTAAGACATCAAAATATTCACAAAAATTCCCAAAAATCAATAGAAATCATGAACATTATGAATCTCTCATTTTAGAAGTCTAATATTCCTAAAAAATCTAAGACATGCATGTTAATATTGCCGAATCCCTAGCTAGGAAATTAGCTTTCTAAATTTAGCAATTTTAATAAACATAAGATGCAACATTCATTCCAAAAGAATGGCTTCCAAAATATTAAAAACTTGCTGGAATCACCAAAAATTCCTAAGCGAGTTTTTTACTTTTTCAACAAGAGAATACCTCTACAATATCTTTCACAAAACATCACCACCTAGAGGAAAATCATAATGCCGCTCGAGCAGTGCAATGAAAATCCACTAGCACTAGTTAAACTGCAAAGAATCACCAAGAAAGAATAACAGAGAACAATTGAAAGGAGATGGCAGGAGAATAACAGAGAACAATTGAAAAGAGATGGCAAGAGAATCGGGAGACTCGATTAAACCATAAAATAGAAGGTCGTAACCTATTGCAACTAGGCCCATCTTATAGAGAGTTGATCATCTTACATAAAGTAGATCCTTTGAATGCACAATCTGGTAAGGATACGAGTACACACTGAACACAAATTGAAGCATAAATACAAACTTCATAAATTTGAGTAGAAGATTAAGAAACCCAAACAAATCAGAACACAAAAGCAAATACAGGAATTATAATTTCCTCCAAAAATTACACCATAATTATAATCACAAAACGTCAAAGATCAACTGATCTGCAAAAAAATATCATCAAACTAAAACATGTAAAAACCTGAACCCACACAAAGGCAACACCATCCATGTTTCAGTTAACATATCTTGCTCAAATGGTTCCTGAAAACCTGTCACAAGGACAGCGACCACCAAGCTCAAGCAACTTATACAAACAAATAGAGAGGCCAATACTGCTAAGAAGCGTGACTAGGAAACAACCAGCCAAGAAGCCAATAAGATGAGGTATCACCAATACTTGAAATTGGATATGGATCTGAATTTCAATAAAAACTATGCTACAATCTCAATTCACCTTCAAAACCTCGGTAGATTCATGTCTCAAATCATGGATGAATAATGATGGCAAGATAACCATCGCTGGGCACACCAGTATCTCTTCAAAACATAATAAACATGACAAAGAGTGATAGTCCAGAGACTAGAAAACAAGAAGCCTGAATGAGGAAAAGAGCAAAATACACCATGAAGTAGAGTGTTGGATCTTCAGAGACAAAAACAACATGTTGTGGAGTGATGGACCAGGAGATAAAGGATGCTATGGCCAAATAAGTAAAAGAATATCCTATAAATCATTTATATCTTATAAATCATGGAATTCATTCATCTATCCATGTTGACTCAGACAATTAACATAGAACAACTCTAAGCTACACAACAAGAAAGAAGGTCCAATGTTGAGCCCAGAAAAATCGAACCACACTAATAGACAACTAATTTAAAACGGTCCAATGTGTTCACCACCGATTACAAGGGCAAATCACCAAGGTACCTAAGGAGATCAATCAATACAAATCAAGATTTCACAATCAACATATAAACGTTTACAACCAATGAGCAAAAAGTAAATCACTGAACCAAACTGATCCCAACCAATGAATAAGTAAAGAGAGAACAAACAACATCACCATATCCCTTCTCTTCCACCTCCGATCTCCGAAAATCCAATAAATAAATATCTCAGGTAACTTTTAATGCTCACTCCATAAGAAACCAAAAGGTCGCTAAAAGAATCAATCAAACACTAAAAAACTCAGACAACTGCAAGGCAAATAGGTCAGGGCAAGAGGCAGATCAAACCATGTTTTGCAACCAGATCTCAATTAATAACCATGTGCACCCGACCCCATTCCATTTGTGTTGGCACTTCGGGTCCAGAAGAGTCACTGTTACAGACACCAAAGATGGAAATACCTACACACCACATACATCAGGCAGAAAGCCAATATAGAGTGTATCATCCATGAAATTGACATCCAAAGATATCAAGGATAACTTACAACCCATTCAACAGAGCTCCATAAATGATACACATGTTTCTCATCTTTTAATGTTCTTGGCACTCTCGTCACCTCATACTGTCTGCATATCTTCCAGAAAGAAAGCATATAGAAACTTACCTGCCAGCCACCCAACAAAATGCTACAAGAAACTCAAATACAGATCAGCTAAAAATATGGTTGCTAGCAACATGATGCAGCCAAAACCCCTAACATAACAACAGCCAACGTATATGCATCTGAGAGATCCATAACACCTCACTATAATTTAGACATACCAAATGGAGCCCACCCAGCAGCCGTATGCCATGGAGCCCATTAAGCAAACTACCAATTCATATATAGCTCCCCCACCTACAGCATCGCCAGGCCGTAAGAGTATCATCATATAATTAACAAAGAGCGCTAGCCAACAAAAAAGGTCCAAAGTTGAATCCAGATAAATCAAACCATACTGTTTGACGACAAACTCGAAACAGCCCCATGCGTGCCACCATCTACAAGGACCGATCACTATGGTACCTTAGGAGAATAATCATTGCAAACTAAGACTTCACAATCACAAATCAAAAAAAACTGATAATAAAAGGTTTTTGAAGCCAAAGATGATAATCAAACTATACAAACACAAATCTCAAAGAAAACAAAATAAACATAGAATAAAGAGGTAACGCCCAGATACCAAAGTAACAAACACAACATAGGTTATCTAAAGAGAGAGAATAACATCGAGTATAATGATGGACAAATATACAACAGCTCCTACAGGAGCATAACTAAAGCAAATCCTGTATAAAAGGAACCACCAATAAAAAAGTAAAGAGTGAATGGACAACACCACCAAATCCACTTTATTTCACACCTCCAACATCTGAAAAACCAAAAAATGCATATCTCAGTGGACTTTTGATCCTCTTTCCATCTCAAACCAAACAGTGACTAAAAGAACATATCAATCAACAAAACACTAAACTCAAAAAACTACAATTCACATGAAAGGTTAAGGCAAGAGGCACAGATCAAACCATCTTTCACTTTGCATCCAGTTCTCAATTAACAACCCAATGTACCCGTCCCCAATCCATATGAGTTGGTGCTGCTGGTCCACCACAGGAGAGTTCACTATTACAGACACCAAAGACAGAGCTACCCTGACACCTCGTAGATCAGGCAGAAAACCAATATAGAATGTATCATCAATGTAATTGACATCCAAAGAGATCAAGGATAACTAACTACCTTTCATCAGAGCTCTATAAATGGTAATGATGTTCCTAGCACTCCCGTCACCTCAAACAGTCCGCATGTTCCAGTCAGAAAGCATAAAGAAACCCAACTGCCAGTCATCAAGAAAAATGCAACAACAAACTGGAATACAAATCAACTAACAATATGGTTGTAACCACCATGATGCAGCCTAAACCCCCAACATAACAGCCAATGTATATACCTTTGAGAGATCCAAAACACTAAACTTAAATTAAACCATACTAAATAGAGCCCAAACAGCAGCCGAATGCAATGGATCCCATTGGGGATAAAAACCGATTGATATATAGCTCCCCCACCTACAGCATCACGAGACACAAGCGTATAATCATATAATTAACAAAGAGCAACTCTAGGCTAGACAACAAGAAAGAAGGTCCAAAGTTGGGCCCAAATAAATCATGGTACCTAAGGAGAACAATCAATATGTGTTCCCCACCCATTACAAGGGCAAATCATCAAGGAACCTAAGGAGAACAATCAATACAAATCAAGATTTCACAATCATCATATAAACATTTACAACCAATGAGCAAAAGCAATAACACTGTACCACATTGATCCAAACCAATAAAAAGTAAAGAGAGAACGGACAACATCACCATATCCCTTCTCTTCCACCTCCGATTGCTGAAATCCAATAAATAAATACCTCACGTACAACTTTTCATGCCCATTCCATCTGAAACCAAAAGGTCGCTGGAAGAATCAATCCAACACTAGACAACTCAGACAACTGCAAGTCAAATAGGTCAAGGCAAAAGGCAGATCAAACAATCGTTTGCAACCAGATCTCAATTAATAACCATGTGCACCCGACCCATTCCATTTGTATTGGCGCTATTAGTACAGAAGACTTACAGTTACTGACCCCAAGGATGGAACTACATACACACCTCATAGATCAGGCAGAAAGC
This sequence comes from Amborella trichopoda, assembly GCF_000471905.2. The sequence continues at coordinate 425,604 of NW_006499912.1, read as the reverse complement.
CAATAGAGTGCATCATCCATGAAATTGAAATCCAAAGATATCAAGGATAACTTACGCCCATTCAACAGAGCTCCATAAATGGTACACATGTTTCTGATCTTTGAATGTTCTTGGCACACTCGTCACCTCATACTGTCTGCATATCTTTCAGCAAGAAAGCATATAAAAACTTAACTGCCAGCCACCCAACAAAATGCTACAAGAAACTCAAATACAGATCAGCTAAAAATATGGTTGCTAGCTACATGATGCAGCCAAAACCCCTAACATAACAACAGCCAACGTATATACATCTGAGAGATCCATAACACTTCACTATAATTTAGACATACCAAATGGAGCCCACCCAGCAGCCGTATGCCATGGAGCCCATTAAGCAAACTACCAATTCATATATAGCTCCCCCACCTACAGCATCGCCAGGGCGTAAAGAGTATCATCATATAATTAACAAAGAGCAACTCTAGGCTAGCCAACAAGAAAGGTCCAAAGTTGAATCTAGATAAATAAAACCACACTGCTAGACAACAAACTCGAAACGGTCCCATGTGTGCCATTGTCAGCAAGGACCAATCACCATGGTACCAAAGGAGAATAGTAATTGCAAACTAAGACTTCACAATCACCAAAAAAAAAAAAAACAGATTACAAAATGTACTGAAGCCAAAGATGATAATCAAACTATACAAACACAAATCGCAAGGAAAACAAAATAAACATAGAATAAATAGGTAATGCCCAGATACCAAAGTAACAAAAAAAACATAGTGTCAAGAGCTCATTTAAAGAGAGAATAGCATCGAGTATAGTGATGGACCAATATACAACAGCTCCTACGGGAGCTCAACTAAAGAAAATCTTGAATAAAAAAAACCACCAATAACAAAGTAAAGAGTGAATGGACAACAACACCAAATCCCCATTATTCCACATCTCCAATATCTGAAAAAAAAAAAAATGGTACCCAAGGAGAACAATCATTACAAATCAAGATTTCACAATCATCATATAAACATTTACAACCAATGAGCAAAAGCAATAACACTGTACCACATTGATCCAAACCAATAAAAAGTAAAAAGAGATCGGACAACATCCACCTCCGATCGCCGAAACGCAATAAATAAATATCTCAAGTATAACTTTTCATGCCCATTCCAATTGAAACCAAAAGGTCGCTAGAAGAATCAATCCAACAGTAGACAACTCAGACAACAGCAAGTCAAATAGGTCAAGGCAAGAGGCAGATCAAACCATCGTTTGCAACCAGATCTCAATTAAAAACCATGTGCACCTGACCCATTCCATTTGTATTGGTGCTATTAGTCAAGAAGACTCGCTGTTACAGACCCTAAGGATGGAACTACATACACACCTCATAGATCAGGCAGAAAGCCAATAGAGTGCATCATCCATGAAATTAACATCCAAAGATATCAAGGATAACTTACACCCATTCAACAGAGCTCCATAAATGGTACAAATGTTTCTGATATTTGAATGATCTTGGCACTCTCGTCACCTCATACTGTCCGCGTATCTTTCAGCAAGAAAGCATATAGAAACTTAACTGCCAGCCACCCAACAAAATGCTACAGAAAACTCAAATACAGATCAGCTAAAAATATGGTTGCTAGCAACATGATGCAGCCAAAACCCCTAACATAACAACAGCCAATGTATATACATCTGAGAGATCCATAACACTTCACAATAATTTAGATATACCAAACGGAGCCCACCCAGCAGCCGTATGCCATGGAGCCCATTAAGCAAACTACCAATTCATATATAGCTCCCCCACCAACAACATCGCCTGGCCGTAAGAGTTTCATCATATAATTAACAAAGAGCAACTCTAAGCTAGCCAACAAGAAAGGTCCAAAGTTGAATCCAGATAAATCAAACCACACTGCTAGACAACAAACTCGAAACGGCCCCATGTGTGCCACTGTCTGCAAGGACCAATCACCATGGTACCTAAGGAGAATAATCATTGCAAACTAAGACTACAGAATCACGAAAAAAAAACAGATTACAAAATGTACTGAAGCCAAAGATGACAATCAAATTATACAAACACAAATCTCAAGGCAAACAAAATAAACATAGAATAAATAGGTAACGCCCAGATACCAAAGTAACAAGCAAAACATAGTGTCAAGAGCTTAATTAAAGAGAGAGAATAGCATCGAGTATAGTGATGGACCAATATACAACAGCTCCTACAGGGCTCAACTTAAGAAAATCTTGAATAAAAGGAACCACCAATAACAAAGTAAAGAGTGAATGGACAGCACCACCAAATCCACATCTCCAATATCTGAAAAACCAAAAAATGTATATCTCAGTTGACTTTTGATCCTCTTTCCATCTCAAACCAAACGGTGACTAAAAGAACGTATAAATCAAACCAACACAAAACTAAAAAAACAACAATTCACATGAAAGGTCAGGACAAGAGGCACAGATCAAACCATCTTTCACTTTGCATCCAGTTCTCAATTAACAACCCAATGTACCCGTCCCCATTCCATGTGTGTTAGAGCTCCTGGTCCACCACTGGAGAGTTCACTGTTACAAACACCAAAGACGGAGCTACCCAAACACCTCATAGATCAGGCAGAAAACCAATATAGAATATATCATCAATGAAATTGACATCCAAAGAGATCAAGGATAACCTACGACCATTTATCACAGCTCTATAAATGGTAAACGATGTTCCTAGCACTGCTGTCAACTCAAACAATCCGCATGTCCCAGTCAGAAAGCATAGAGAAACCCAACTGCCAATCGTCGAGAAAAATGCAACAACAAACTGAAATACAAATCAACTAACCAAATGGTTGTTACCACCATGATGCAGCCTAAACCCCCAACAAAACAGCCAATCTATATGCATTTGAGAGATCCAAAACGCTAGGCTTAAATTAAACCAAACTAAATAGAGCCCACACACCAGCCGAATGCAATGGATCCCATTCGGAAAAAAACCGAATGATATATAGCTCCGAAACCAACAGCATCGCGGGACACAAGCATATAAACATATAATTAAATAAGAGCAACACTAGGCTAGAAAACAAGAAAGAAGGTCCAAAGTTGGGTCCAAATAAATCAAACCACACTGCTAGACAACAAACTCGAAATAGTCCAATGTGCTCCTCACCGATTACAAGGGCAAATCATCATGGTACCTAAGGAGAACAATTAATACAAATTAAGATTTCACAATCAACAGATAAACATTTACAACCAATGAGCAAAAGCCACAACACTGTACCAAACTGATCCCGTCCAATAAAAAGCAAAGAGAGAACAGACAACATCATCATATCCCTTCTCTTCAACCTCCAATCGCAGAAAATCCAATAAATAAATATCTTAGGTATAAATTTTCATGCCATTCCATCTGAAACCAAAAGGCCGCTGGAAGAATCAATCCAACACCAGACAACTGCAAATCAAATAGGTCAAGGCAAGAGGCAGATCAAACCATCTTTTGCAACCAGAACTCAATTAATAACCATGTGAACCCGACCCCATTTCATTTGAGTTGGGGTTATTGGTCCAGAATACTCACTGTTACAGACCCCAAGGATGGAACTACCTACACACCTCATAGATCAGGAAGAAAGCCAATAGAGTGCATTATACATGAAAATGACATCCAAAGATATCAAGTATAACTTATGCTCATTCAACAGAGCTCCATAAATGGTACACATGTTTCTGATATTTGAATGTTCTTGGCACTCTCGTCACCTCATACTGTCCGCATATCTTCCAGAAAGAAAGCCTATAGAAACTTAACTGCCAACCACCCAATAAAATGCTACAGGAAACTCAAATACAGATCAGCTATAAATATGGTTGCTAGCAACATGATGCAGCCAAAACCCCTAACATAACAACAGCCAACGTATATACATCTGAGAGATCCATAACACTTCACTATAATTTAGACATACCAAATGGAGCCCACCCAGCAGCCGAATATCATGGAGCCCTTTAAGGAGACCATCAATTCATATATAGCTCCCCCACCTACAGCATCGCCAAGCCGAAAGAGTATCATCATATAATTAACTAAGAGCAACTCTAGGCTAACCAAAAAGAAAGGTCCAAAGTTGAATCCAGATAAATCAAACCACACTGCTAGACAACAAACTCGAAACGGCCCCATGCAAGGACAATCACCATTGTACCTAAGGAGAATAATCATTGCAAACTCAGACTTCACAATCACAAACACATAATAGTTTAAAGAGCTTATTTAGAGAGAGAGAATAGCATCGAGTATAGTGATGGATCAATATACAACAGCTCCTACAGGAGCTCATCTAAAGAAAATCCTGAAAAAAAGGAACCACCAATAAAAACGTAAAGAGTTAATGGACAACACCACCAAATCCCCTTATTCCACACCTCCAATATCTGAAAAACAAAAAAATGCATATCTCAGATGACTTTTTATCCTCTTTCCATCTCAAACCAAACAGTGACTAAAAGAACGTATCAATCAAACCAACACTAAACTCAAAAAACTACAATTCACATGAAAGATTAAGGCAAGAGGCACAGATTAAACCATCTTTCAGTTTGCATCCAGTTCTCAATTAACAACCCAATGTACCCGTCCCCAATCCATATGAGTTGGTGCTGCTGGTCCACCACAGGAGAGTTCACTATTACAGACACCAAAGACGGAGCTACCCTGACACCTCGTAGATCAGGCAGAAAACAAATATAGAATGTATCATCAATGAAATTGACATCCAAAGAGATCAAGGATAACTTACGACCTTTCATCAGAGCTCTATAAATGGAAAATGATGTTCCTAGCACTCCCGTCACCTCAAACAGTCCGCATGTAACAGTCCGCATGTTCCAGTCAGAAGGCATAAAGAAACCCAACTGCCAGTCATCAAGAAAAATGCAACAACAAACTGGAATACAAATCAACTAACAATATGGTTGCAACCACCATGATGCAGCCTAAACCCCCAACATAACAGCCAATGTATATACCTTTGAGAGATCCATAACACTAAACTATAATTAAACCATACTAAATAAAACCCACACAGCAGTCGTATGCAATGGATCCCATTGGCCAAACCGATCAACAAATAGCTCCTCCACCTACAGCATCGCGGAACACAAGCGTGTAATCATATAATTAACAAAGAGCAACTCTAGGCTAGACAACAAGAAAGAAGGTCCATAGTTGGGTCCAAATAAATCAAACCACACTGCTAGATTACAAACTCGAAACAGTCTAATGTGTTCCCCACCGATTACAAGGGCAAATCATCATGGTACCTATGCAGGACAATCAATACAAATAAAGATTTCACAATCAGCATATAAACATTTACAACCAGTGAGAAAAAACGATATCACTGTACCAAACTGATCCCGACCAATAAAAAAGCAAAGAGAGAACGGACAACATCACCATATCCCTTCCTTTCCACCTCTGATCTCTGAAAATCCAATAAATAAATATCTCAGGTAACTTTTCATGCTCATTCCATCCGAAACCAAAAGGTAGCTGGAAGAATCAATACAACACTAGACAACTCAGACAACTGCAAGTCGAATAGGACAAGGCAAGAGGCAGATCAAACCATCTCTTGAAACCAGATCTCAATTAAAAACCATGTGCACCCGACCCATTCCAGTTGTGTATCATACAAGAAATTGACATTCGAAGAAATCAAGCATAACTTACACCCATTCAACAAAGCTCCATAAATGGTACACATGTTTCTGATCTTTGAATGTTCTTGGCACTCTCGTCACCTCATACTGTCCACATATTTTCCAGCAAGAAAGCATAGAGAAACCTAACTGCCAGTCGCCCAAAAAAATGCTACAGGAAACTCAAATACTGATCAGCTAAAAATATGGTTGCTAGCAACATGATGCAGCCAAAACCCCTAACATAACAACAGCATACGTATATACATTTGAGAGATCCATAACACTTCACTATAATATAAAATGACCAAATGGAGCCCACCCAACAGCCATATGCCATGGAGCCCGTTAAGCAAACAACCAATAGATATATAGCTCGCCCACCTAAAGCATCGCCAGGCCGCAAAAGTATCATCATATAATTAGAAAAGATCAACTTTAGGCTAGCCAACAAGAGAGGTCCAAAGTTGAATCCAGATAAATCAAACAACACTGCTAGAATACAAACTCGAAACTGCCCCATGTGTGCCACTGTCTGAAAGGACCAATCACCATAGTACCTAAGGAGAAGAATCATTGCAAACTAAGACTTCACAATCAAAAATCGAAAAGAAAAGATAACAAACTATGCTGAAGACAAAGATGACAATCAAACTATGCAAACACAAATCTCAAGGAAAACCAAATAAACAAAGAATAAAGAGGTAACGCCCAAATAGCAAACTAACAAACACAACATATTGTCAAGTGGTTAATTAAAGTGAAAGAATAGCATCGAGTATTGTGATAGACGAACATACAACAGCTCCTATCGGAGCTCCACTAAAGAAAATCCTAAATAAAAGGAACCACCAATAAAACAGTAAAGAGTGAATGGACAACACCACCAAATCCCATCTATTCCACACCTCAAATATATGAAAAAACAAAAAATGCATATCTCAATTGACTTTAGATCCACTTTCTATCTCAAACCAAACGGTCACTTAAAGAACATATAAATCAAACCAACACTAAACTCGAAAAACTACAATTCACATGAAAGGTCAGGACAAGAGGCAAAGATCAAACCATCTTTCACATTGCATCCAGTTCTCAATTAACAACCCAATGTACCCGTCCCCAATCCATATGAGTTGGTGCTGCTGGTCCACCACAGGAGAGTTCACTATTACAGACACCAAAGACGGAGCTACCCTGACACCTCGTAGATCAGGCAGTAAACAAATATAGAATGTATCATCAATGAAATTGACATCCAAAGATATCGAAGATAACTTACGACCATTCACCAGAGCTCTATAATGGTAAACGATGTTCCTAGCACTCCCGTCACCTCAAACAGTCCGCATGTAACAGTCCGCATGTTCCAGTCAGAAAGCATAAACAAACCCAACAGCCAGTCATCAAGAAAAATGCAACAACAACCTGGAATACAAATCAACTAACAATATGGTTGTAACCACCATGATGCAGCCTAAACCCCCAACATAACAGCCAATGTATATACCTTTGATAATTAAACCATACTAAATAGAACCCACACAGCAGTCGTATGCAATGGATAACATTGGCCAAACAACCGATCAACATATAGCTCCTCCACCTACAGCATCGCGGGACACAAGCG
>NW_006499912.1:369387-412670 GCF_000471905.2 Amborella trichopoda | reverse complement strand
GTGGTTAATTAAAGTGAGAGAATACAATCGAGTATTGTGATAGACCAACATACAACAGCTCCTATTGGAGCTCCACTAAAGAAAATCCTAAATAAAAGGAACCACCAATAAAACAGTAAAGAGGGAATGGACAACACCACCAAATCCCATCTATTCCACACCTCAAATATATGAAAAAACAAAAAATGCATATCTCAATTGACTTTAGATCCACTTTCTATCTCAAACCAAACGGTCACTTAAAGAACATATAAATCAAACCAACACTAAACTCGAAAAACTACAATTCACATGAAAGGTCAGGACAAGAGGCAAAGATCAAACCATCTTTCACTTTGCATCCAGTTCTCAATTAACAACCCAATGTACCCGTCCCCAATCCATATGAGTTGGTGCTGCTGGTCCACCACAGGAGAGTTCACTATTACAGACACCAAAGACGGAGCTACCCTGACACCTCGTAGATCAAGCAGAAAATCAATATAGAATGTATCATCAATGAAATTGACATCCAAAGATATCGAGGATAACTTACGACCATTCACCAAAGCTCTATAAATGGTAAACGATGTTCCTGGCACTCTCGTAACCTCAAACAATGTGCATGTTCCAGTCAGAAAGCAAATAGAAACCAACTGCCAGTCATCTCGTAAAATGCAACAATAAACTGAAATACAAATCAACCAACAATATGGTTGCTTAACCACCACGATGCAGCAAAACCCCCAACATAACAGCCAATGTTTATACCTTTGAGAGATGCAAAACACTAAACTACAGTTAAACCATACTAAATGGAGCCCACACAGCAGTCGTATGCAATGGATCCTATTGGGCAAACAACCGATTGATGTATAGCTCCCCCACCTAAAGCATCGCGGGACACAGACGTATAATCATATAATTAACAAAGAGCAACTCTATGCTAGACAACAAGAAAGAAGGTCCAAAGTTGGGTCCAAATAAATCAAACCACATTGCTTGACAACAAACTCGAAACAGTCTAATGTTTTCCCCACTGATTACAAAAGCAAATCATCGTGTAACGAAAATAATCAATACAAATCAAGATTTCACTACCAACATATGAACATTTACAACCAATGAGCAAAAGCTATAACACTGTTCCAAACTGATCCCGACGAAATAAAAAGTAAAGAGAGAATGAACAACATCACCATATCCCTTCTCTTCCACCTCCAATGTCTAAAAAACCATTGAATAAATATCTCAAGAATAACTTCTCATGCCCATTGCAACTGAAACCAAAAGGTCGCTAGAAGAAACAATCCAACGCTAGACAACTCAGACAACTGCAAGTCAAATAGGTCAGGGCAAGAGGCAGATCAAACCATCTTATGCAACCAGATCTCAAATAATAACCATATGCACCAGACCCCATTCCATTTGTGTTGGTGCTTCTGGTTCCATTTGTGTTGGTGCTTCTGGTCCAAAAGACTCACTATTAAAAACCCCAAAGATGGAACAACCTACACACCTCATACATCAGGCAGAAAGCCAATAGAGTGCATCATCTATGAAACTGAAATCCAAACATATCAAGGATAAGTTATGCCCATTCAACAAAGCTCCATAATGGTACACATGCGTCTGATATTTGAATGTTCTTGGCACTCTCGTCACCTCATACAGTCCACATATCTTCCAGCAAGAAGTATATAGAAACCTAACTGCAAACCACCCAACAAAATGCTACAAGAAACTCAAATACATATCAGCTAAAAATTTTGTTGCTAGCAACATGATGCAGCGAAAACCCCTAACATAACAACAGCCAACGTATATACATATGAGAGATCCATAAAACATCACTATAATTTAGACATACCAAATGGAGCCCACCCAGCAGCCGTATGCCATGGAGCCCATTAAGCAAAGCACCAATTGATATATAGCTCCCCCACCTACAGCATCACCAAGCTGCAAGACTATCATCATCTAATTATCAAAGAGCAACTCTAGGCTAGCCAACAAGAAAGGTCTAAAGTTGAATCTAGATAAATCAAACCACACTGCCAAACAACAAACTCGAAACGGGCCCATGTGTGCCACCGTCTGTAAGGACCAATCACCATGTTACCTAAGGAGAATAATCATTACAAACTAACTGCCAGCCACCCAGCAAAATGCTCATCAGCTAAAAATATAGTTGCTCGCAACATGATGCAGCCAAAACCCCTAACATAACAACAGCCGACATATATACATTTGACAGATCCACAACAGTTCACTATAATTTAGACATACCAAATCGGGCCCACCCAGCAGCCGTATGCCATGGAGCCCATTAAGCAAACCACCGATTCATATATAGCTTCCCCACCTACAGCATCGCCAGGCCGCAAGAGTATCATCATAAAATTAACAACGAGCAACTCTAGGCTAGCCAACAAGAAAGGTCCAAAGTTGAATCCAGATAAATCAAACCACACTGCAAGATAACAAACTCGAATCGGCCACATGTGTACCACCGTGTGCAAGGACCAATCACCATGGTACCTAAAGAGAATAATCATTGCAAACTAAGACTTCACAATCACAAATAAATAAAAAAAGGTTACAAAATGTGCTTAAGCCAAAGATGATAATCAAACTATGCAAACACAAATCTCAAGGAAAACAAAATAAACATAGAATAAAGAGGTAACGCCCAGATACCAAAGTAACAAACACAACATATTGTCAAGAGCTTATTTAGAGAGAGAGAATAACATCGAGTATAGTGACGGACCAATATACCACAGCTCCTATAGAAGCCCAACTAAAGAAAATCCTGAATAAAAGGAACCACCAATAAAAAAGTAAAGAGTGAATGGACAACACCACCAAATCCTCTCTGAAAAACCCAAAAATGCATATCTCAGTTGACTTTTGCCCCTCTTTCCTTCTCAAACCAAACAGTGACTAAAAGAATGTATAAATCAAACCAACACTAAACTCAAAAAACTATAATTCACATGAAAGGTCAGGACAAGAGGCACAAATCAAACCATGTTTCAGTTAGCAACCAGTTCTCAATTAACAACCCAATGTTCCCGTCACCAATCAATCTGAGTTGATGCTCCTGGTCCACCTCAGGAGAGTGCACTGTTGGAGACACAAAAGACAGAGCTACCCCAACAACTCGTAGATCAGGCAGAAAACCAATATCCAATGTATCATCAATGAAATTGACATCCAAAGAGATCAAGGACAACTAACGACAATTCATTAGAGCTCTATAAATGGTAAACGATGTTCCTGGCACTCCCGTCACCTCAAACAGTCCGCATGTTATACTCAAAAAGCACATAGAAACTCATCTGCCAATCATCCAGCAAAATGCAACAAGAAACGGAAAAACAAATAAACTATCAATATGGTTGCTACCATCATGATGCAGCCCAAACCTCCAACATAACAGCCCTTGTATATTCCTTTGAGAGATCCAAACCACTAAACTATAATTAAACCATACTAAATAGAGCACAGAGCAAATGTATGCAAAGTATCCCATTGGGCAAACTACCGATCAATATATAGCTTCCCCACCTACAGCTTAGCGGGACACAAGCATATAATCATATATACTTAACAAAGAGTAACTCTAGGCTAGACAACAAGAAAGAAGGTCCAAAGTTGGGTCCAAAAAAATCAAACCACATGGCCAGACAACAAACTCGAAACAGTCCAACGTGTTCCCCACCAATTACAAGGGCAAATCATCATTGTACCTAAGGAGAACAATCAACACAAATCAAGATTTCACAATCAATAAATAAACATTTACCACCAATGAGCAAAAGCTATAACACTGTACCAAACTGATCCCATCCCAACTGATCTCGACAAACAAACAAGTAAAGAGAGAACGGACCACATCAACATATCCTTTCTCTTCCACCTCCGATCTCTGAAAATAAAAAAAATAAATATCTTAGGTAACTTTTCATGGTCATTTCATCTGAAACCAAAAGGTCGCTGGATGAATCAATCCAACACTAGACAACTCAAACAACCGCAAGTAAAATTGGTAATGGTAAGAGGCAGATCAAAAAATCTTTTGCAACCAGATCTCAATTAATAACCATGTGCACCCCAGCCCATTCCATTTGTGTTAACGCGTCTGGTCCAGAAGAGTCACTATTACAAACCCCAAGAATGGAACTACCAACACACCTCATACACGACATTGACATCCAATGAAATCAAGCATAACCTACGCCCATTCAACAAAGCTCCATAAATGGTACACATGTTTTTGATATTTGAATGTTTTTAGCACTCTCGTCACCTCATACATTCCACATATCATCCAGCAAGAAAGCAGATAGAACTGCCAACCACCCAACAAAATGCTGCAGAAACTCAATTACAGATCACCAAAAACTACGGTTGCTAGCAACAAGATGCAGCCAAAACCCCTAACATAACAACAGCCAAGGTATATACATCTGAGAGATCAATAACACTTCACTATAATTTAGACATACCAAAGGGAGCCCACCCAGCAGCCGTATGCCAAGGAGCCAGTTAAGCAAACAACCAATAGATATATAGCTCCCCCACCTACAGCATCGCCAGGCCGCAAGAGTATCATCATATATATAAAAAAGAGCGACTCTAGGCTAGCCAACAAGAAAGGTCCAAAGATGAATCCAGATAAATCAAACCACACTGCTAGACAACAACCTCGAAACTGCCCCATGTGTGCCACCGTCTGCAAGGACCAATCACCATGGTACCTAATAAGGAGAAGAATCATCGCAAACAAGACTTCACAATCACAAATCAAAAAAAAACAGATAACAAAATGTGCCGAAGAAAAAGATGATAATCAAACTATACAAACATAAATCTCAAGGAAAACAAAATAAACAAAGAATAAAGAGGTAACGCCCAGATACCAAAGTAACAAACACAACATATTGTCAAGAGCTTAAATCAAGAGAGAGAATAGTATTGAGTATAGTGATGGACCAATATAAAACAGCTCCTACCGGAGCTCAACTAAAGAAAATCCTGAATAAAAGGAACCACCAATAAAAAAGTAATGAGTGAATGGACAACACCATCAAATCCGCTTTATTCCACACCTTTAATATCTGAAAAACCAAAAAATGCATATCTAAGTGTACTTTAGATCCTCTTTCCATTTCAAACCAAACGGTGACTAAAAGAAAATAAAAATCAAACCAACACTAAACTCAAAAAACTAAAGGTCAGAACAAGAAGCATAGATCAAACCATCTTTCACTTTGAAACAACTCTCAATTAACAACCCAATGTACCCGTCCCCATTCCAGGAGTGTTGGCGCTCCTGGTCCACCACTAGAGAGTTCACTGTTACAGACGCCAAAGACGGAGCAACTCTGGCACCTTGTAGATCACGCAAAAAACCAATATAGAATGTATCATCAACGAAATTGACATCCAAAGATATCGAGGATAACTTACGGTCATTCATCAGAGCTCTATAAATGGTAAGCGATGTTCCCAGCACTCGTATAAATCAAAATCAACACTAAACTCAAAAAACTACAATTCACATGAAAGGTCAAGAGAAGAGGCACAAGTCAAACCATCTTTCACTTTGCAACCAGTTCTTAATAAACAACCCATTGTACCCCGTCCCCATTCCATGTGTGTTGGCACTCCCGGTCCACCATTGGAGAGTTCACTGTTACAGACACCAAAGTGGGGAGCTACTCTGACACTTCGTAGATCAGGCAGAAATCAATATAGAATGTATCATCAATGAAAACGACATCCAAAGAGATCAAGGATAACTTACGAATATTCATCAAAGTTGTATAAAAGGTAAACGATGTTCCTAGCACTCCCGTCACCTCAGACAATACGCATGTTCCAGTCAAAAAGCATATAGAAACCCAACAGCCAGTCATCCAGCAAAATGCAACCAGAAACTGAAATAAAAATCAACTAACAATATGGTTGCTACCACCATGATGCAGCCTAAACTTCCAACATAACAGCCAATGTATATACCTTTGAGAGATCCATAACACTAAACTATAATTAAACCATATAATATAAAGCCCACACAGCAGCCGTATGCAATGGATACCATTGGGCAAACAACCGATTGATATATAGCTCCCCCGCCTACAGCATCTTGAGACACAAGCGTATAATCATATAATTAACAAAGAGCAACTCTAGGCTAGACAACAAGAAAGAAGGTCCAAAGTTGGGTCCAAATAAATCAAACCACACTGCTAGACAACAAACTCGAAACAGTCCAATGTGTTCCCCACTGATTACAAATCATCCCGGTACCTAAGGAGAACAATCAATACAATTCAAGATTTCACAATCAACCTATAAACATTTACAACCAATGAGCAAAAACTATATCACTGTACCAAACTAATCCCGAACAACAAAAAAGTAAAGAGCAAACAGACAACATCACCATATCCCTTCTCTTCCACCTCCGATCTCTGAAAATCCAACAAATTAATATCTCAGTTAACTTTTCATGCTCATACCATCTGAAACCAAAAGGTCACTGGAAGAATCAATCCAACACTAGACAACTCAGACAACTGCAAGTCAAATAGGGCAGGGCAAGAGGCAGATCAAACCGTCTTTTGCAACCACATCTCAATTAATAACCATGTGCACCCGACCCCATTCCATTTATGTTGGCGCTTCTTGTCCAGAAGAGTCACTGTCACAAACCCCAAGGATGGAACTACCTACACAACTCATAGATAAGGCAGAAAGCTAATAGAGAGTGTATCAGTCATGAAATTGACATCGAAAGAAATCAAGCATAACTTACGCTCATTCAACAGAGCTCCATAAAAGGTATACATGTTTCATATATTTGAATGTTCTTGGCACTCTCATCACCTCATGCTCTTCACATATCTTACTGCAAGAAAGCATATAGAAACTTAAGTGCCAGGCACCCAATAAAATGCTATAGGAAAATCCTATAAATATCTCAGGTAACTGTTCATGCTCATTCCATCTGAAAGCAAAAGATCGCTGGAAGAATCAATCCAACACTAGAAAAGCTACATAAATGGTACACATGTTTCTGATATTTAAATGTTCTTGGCACTCTCATCACCTCATACTGTCCAGTTATCTTCTGAAAAGAAAACATATAAAAACCTAACAGCCAGCCACCCAATAAAATGCTACAGAAAACTCAAATATAGATCAGCTAAAAATATGGTTGCTAGCAACATGATGCAGCCAAAACCCCTAACATAACAACAGCCAACGTATATACATCTGAGAGATCCATAACACTACACTATAATTTAGACATACCAAATGGAGCCCACCCAGCATCCGTATGCCATGGAGCCCATTAAGCATACCATCAAATGATAAATAGCTCCCCCACCTATAGCATCGCCAGGCTACAAGAGCAACTCTAGGTTACCCAACAAGAAAGGTCCAAAGTTGAATCTAGATAAATCAAACCACACTGTTAAATAACAAACTCGAAACGGCTCCATGTGTACCGCGCCGTTTGCAAGGACCAATCACCATGGTACCTAAGGAGAATAATCAATGCAAACTAAGAATTCACATTCACAAATAAAAAAAAAACATATAACAAAATGTACTGAAGCCAAAGATGATAATCAAACTATACAAACACAAATCTCAAGGAAAACAAAATAAACATAGAATAAAGAGGTAAAGCCCAGATACCAAAGTAACAAAAACAACATATTGCAAAGAGCTTATTTAAAGAGAGAGAATAGCATCGAGTATAATGATGGACCAATATACAACAGCTCCTATAGGTGCTCAACTAAACAAAATCTTGAATAAAAGGAACCGCCAATAAAAAATTAAAGAGTGAAAGAACAAAACCACCAAATCCCCTTTATTCCACACCTCCAATATCTGAAAAACCAAAAAATGCATATCTCAGTTATCTTTTTATCCTCTTTATATCTCAGACCAAACGGTGACTAAAAGAATGTATAAATCAATCCAACACTAAACTCAAAAAACTACAATTCACATGAAAGGTCAGGACACGGGGCACAGATCAAACCATCTTTCACTTTGCAACCAGTTCTCAATTAACAAATTAATGTACCCGTCCACATTCCTTGTGTGTTGGCGCTCCTGGTCCACCAATGGAGAGTTCACTGTAACATACACCAAACACGCAGCTACCAAGACACCTTGTAGATCAGACAGATAACCAATATAGAATGTATCATCAATGAAATTGACATCCAAAGAGATCACGAATAACTTACGACCCTTCATCATAGCACTATAAATGCTAAACGATGTTCCCGGCGCTCCCATCACCTCAAACTGTTCGCTTGTTCCAGTCAGAAAGCATAGAGAAAACCAACCGCCAGTCATCTAGCAAAATGAAACAAGAAACTGAAATACAAATCAACTAACAACATGGTTGCTACCACCATGCTGCAGCCTAAACCCCTAACATAACAGCCAATGCATACCCTTTGAGAAATCCAAGGCACTAAACTATAATTAAACCTTACTAAATTGAGCCGACACAGCAGCCGTATGCAAGGGATCCCATTGGGCATACAACTGATTGATATATAGCTCCCCCACCTACAGCATCGAGGGACACAAGCATATAATGATATAATTAACTAAGAGCAACTCTAGGCTAGACAAGAAGAAAGAAGTTCAAAAGTTGAGAAAGAAGTTCAAAAGTTGGGTGCAAATAAAATAAACCACACTGCTAGACAACAAACTCGAAACAGTCCAATGTGTTTATCATGCTATCTAAGGGGAACAATCAATACAAATCAAGATTTCACAATCAACATATAAACATTTACAACCAATGAGCAAAAATTATAACATTGAACCAAACTGATCCCGACCCATAAAAAAGTCAAGAGAGAACGGACAACATCACCATATCCCTTCTCTTCCACCTCTGATCTCTGAAAATCCAATAAATAAATATCTCAGGTAACTTTTCATGCTCATTCCATCTGAAACCAAAAGGTCGCTGGAAGAATCAATCCAACACTAGACAACTCAGACAACTTCAAGTCAAATAGGTAAAGGCAAGATACAGATCGAACCATCTTTTGCAACCGGATCTCAATTAATAACCACGTGCACCAAACCCCAATCCATTTGTGTTGGCGCTTCTGGTCCAGAAGAGTCACTGTTAGAGACCCCAAGGATGGAACTACCTACACACCTCATAAGATCAGGCAGAAAGCCAATAGAGAGTGTATCATCGATAAAATTGATATTCAAAGATATCAAGGATAACTTGTGCCCATTCAACAGAGCTCCATAAATGGTACACATGTTTCTGACATTTGAATGGTCTTGGCACTCTCGACACGTCATATTGTCCACATATCTTCCAGCAAGAAAGCATATAGAAACCTAACCACCAGCCACCCAACAAAAATGCTACAGGAAACTCAAATACAAATCAACAAAAATTATGGTTGCTAGCAACATGATGCAGCCAAATCCCCTAACATAACAACAACCAATGTATATACATCAGCGAGATCCATAACACTTCACTATAATTTAGACATACCAAATGGAGCCCACCCAGCAGCCGTATGCCATGGAGCCCATTAAGCAAACCACCAATTGATATATAGCTCCCCCACCTACAGCAACGCCAGACCGTAATAGTATCATCATATAATTATAAAAGAGCAACTCTAGGCTGGCCAACAAGAAAGGTCCAAAGTTGAATCCAGATAAATCAAACCACACTGCAAAATAAAAAACTCGAAACGGCTCCATGTGTGCCACCTCCAGCAAGGACCAATCACCATGGTACCAAAGGAAAATAATCATTACAAACTAAGACTTCACAGTCTCACCCAAAACAGTCTGCATGTTCCCGTCAGAAAGCATATAGAAACCCAACTGCCAGTCATCCAGCAAAATGCAACAAGAAACTGAAATACAAATCAACTAACAATAAGGTTGCTACCACCATGATGCAGCCTAAACCCCTAACATAACAGCGAATGTATATACCTTTGAGAGATCCAAAACACTAAACTATAATTAAACCATACTAAATAGAGCCCACACAGCTATCGTATGCAATGGATCCCATTGGGCAAACAACCGATTGGTATATAGCTCCCCTACCTACAGCATCGCGGGACACAAGTGTATAATCATATAATTAACAAAGAGCAACTCTATGCTAGACAACAAGAAAGAAGGTCCGAAGTTGGGTCCAAATAAATCAAACTACACTGCTAGACACCAAACTCGAAAGAATCCAATGTGTTCCCCACCAATTACAAGGGCAAATCATCATGGTACGTAAGGAGAACAATCGATACAAATCAAGATTTCACAATCAACATATAACCATTTACAACTAATGAGCAAAAACTATATCACTATACCAAACTGAACCTAACCAAATAAAAAAGAAAAGAGCGAACAGACAACATCACCATATCTCTTCTCCACCCCCCCCCCCCCCCCCCCCGATCCCTGAAATATAAGTTAGCTAAGAAATATAGTTGCTAGCACCAGGGTGCACCCTAAGCCCTAAACATAACAACAGCCAGTGTATATACCTATGAGAGATCCAAAACACTTTACTAGAATCCAAAAAAACCAAATAGAGCCCGCCCAAAAGAGATGTATGCCATGGAGCCCATTGGACAAACAACAAATGCATATATAGATCCCCCACCTACAGAACCGCCAGGACATAAGATTTTAACAAAGACCAATTCAAGGCTAGCCAACAAGAAAGAAAGTCCAAAGTTGAATCCAGATAAATCAAACCACACTGCTAGTGAACAAACTTAAAACGGTCCAATGTGTGCCACCAGCTACAAGGGCACCAATATGTGCCACCGATCACAAGGGCAAATAACCATCGTACCTAAGGAGAACAATCAATGCAAACGAAGAATTCACAATCAAAGAGCAAACGTATATCACTATACCACACTGATTCTGCCCAAAATTCCCAAACAAATATGTCGACCAAATAACAGAAAGGACAGGAGAAAAGAAAAAAATCCCAAAAGTGATGGATCAAATCAAACAGCCACACCTAACATCAAATAATATTGCATTTGTCTTCACAAAAAATTGCTTCAGGGAGAACAGTTGAACACAGCCCTAAGCATACAATAGTTCAACAGATACTTGGCTACTATAATTTGAATGAAAGAGCTTCCAAAAGAAAGTCAACCAAATGAGATATGACTGAGAGGTAATCACACCAATTTAGGCTCAAAATCCAACAGTGACGAAAGTCAATGAGGTAGCCGGCCAATTTTCTTCCATGATAGATTCCCTACAATCATTCACCCCATAAAATGAAAGAAATCATTCTCATGCTATCATCATCACCATATAACCAAATAAAGGCCTCAAACTAGAACATTAGGATATAGAATTAAAACGGGAAGAGTTTTGAACCCTATGAGGGGTAATAATCATAAGCGAATCCATGACTAGACACCAGCATTCCAACATGTTGAAGACACCAATCACAACTAAACATCTGTTCTTCAGCCCATCCGATTAAAACACACTGCAGACGCAGAAAACATCAATATATCAAAATGAACAGCAAACGAATGGCCCATTAAAAAAAAGCATATTCAATAAAAGAACCACTTCCCAAAGGTCATCAAGAAGAGTTTTGAACCCCATGTGGGGTAATAATCATAGGTGAATCCATAACTAGAGACCAGCATTTCAACGTGTTGAAGACACCAGTCAAGGTAGTCGGCCAATTTTCCTCCATGATGGATTACCTACAATCATTCACCCCATAAAATGAAAGAAATCATTCTCATGCTATCATCATCACCATATAACCAAATAAAGGCCTCAAACTAGAACATTAGGAGATAGAATTAAAATGGGAAGAGTTTTGAACCCTATGAGGGGTAATAATCATAAGCGAATCCATGACTAGACACCAGCATTCCAACATGTTGAAGACACCAGTCGCAACTAAACATCTGTGCCTTAGCCCATCCGATAAAAAAATGTTGCAGACGCAAAAAAAATCTATAGATCAAAATGAACAGCAAACTAATGGCCCAACAAAAACAAAGCATATTCAATAAAAGAACCACTTCCCAAAAATCATCAAGATCAAGTTCATACCAAAAGCTACGAAAAACTTCCGACATTGAGAGAACTGGAGATGCAATCATGCAACTTTAGAAGCAGATGGACCAATATCCCTAAAATTAAGAGCGTTGTTTTGAGACCCATGAACTCGAATCACATCCAATTTTGACAAACTACAAACCCAATAGCGGGCACTGTAAGCAAAAAAAAACAGTGAACAAAAGAGGAATGTCATTGAGGAACACAAAGTCGAGGTCCTACATAAAGAACTATCCATGTTAACAAATGGTGAGCATAGATTGTTGTTCCCTAAAATCAAGTTGACATCCATCAACCAACAAAGAATTACAAAAAAATTAATTCAATGAACACCCAAAACTACTACAAAAAATTCTTCAGATTCAACCTTCATAGGATAATAACACTGTAATTGACCATTAGCATCATTTACTCTGCAATCACCAATAAAAATAGGGAAGTGCAAATGGAAAAACTAAAATAACAACAAAAAGCCCTTATTAGAATCAAAATCCTTAAAATAGACATCCTACTATAGTACTACAAACACAACCCTATTTCAAAGATTTAGAAAAGAACAAAATAAATATTTCTAAAAGAAGAAAGGTGAAACTCTTTCAAGTATAAAGGATGAACGAAAAATACACGCAAAAAGGCTAAGAAAGAAAGAAAATACCCAAGGTATTAAACATAAAAAAAATGAGAAGGCCCCCTAAGAAACTCTGTGATTTCAATTTCCAAGAAACCAAATTAACTCAAGAATCAGGAAGGATTGATCCTCCCTAAAAAATTAAGAAACCCAAAAATTAATAGTTAAGAGATGCACAAAAAAAATAATTACAAACAAAAAACCACCATCATTAGCAACATTTTAAAAAATCCAAAGAGTGCAAAGACAAAGATTAGCACAAACTTAAAATAAAAACTTAAATCCGCTAAATAATCAGAAAAAGCACAAATCATAAAAGATTCATAAATAAAACACACTAGCTAAAAAATATAAACCGGACAACACAATTCAAATACATGAACCATAGAGAACTATAAGAGAACCTAGGAAAGGTCACTAAGGAACAAATAAAACGAAAAAAGTCATAAGAAAAAAACCAAGAAACAAAGAACATCACAAACAATTATTGGTTTTGAATAGTTGAACAAGAGAGATCCAAAATTCGGAACCGTTAAGACAATCACTGAACACCACATAGAACACCAGTTTAATTCCAGGACAACACAGAGCCATGGGAACAATGCAATGCAATGTGACAAACTACTCGTAGTATCAAAACAGCAAACTTGAGGCGATCAGGACATTCAGTCTCTATAGTTCCATACCATGCCACGAATTTAAAAATATTCAGGGACAGAGGTGAATAGGAGGAAATTTGCCCCAAACCAGAATAACCAACTGTAAAACCATAAATCAATAACAAGAAAAAGGAAAATGAAAGCTTTAAGCCATTTAAAAAGCTCCAAATCCAAAAAGAACATCTCCATGTCACAATGGCAAAAATCAAAATAAAACCAGTTAGAATCCAAACTGATCACCAAATAGACAAAATGACCCCCTTCCAATATGTGCTTTCTTCCCCAAGTTGACTACAAACACAATCACTTTGGAGTTTATATAACAAAATCAAGGAAAAAAATAAGAGGCATTGAAGGAATAAAATATAAGGGCCAACACAACCCAGAAACAAGAACTTCACGTCCATCAATTAGCAAAAAAAGGGTGATAGGATCGCCATGGTACCTAGACATAACAGACATGATAGACGATGAGAGTTTAATACTAGATGCCTCCAAAAATTAAGACTCGAAATCAGACTCAAATAAAACCAACCCAATAGTACGAGGCCTGAGACCATCTCTTCGGGCTTGATGTTCGAGTGGGTCACGCTGGTATGATTTGAGAAACATACCATCTGATTGAACCAAAAAACAGATACCATTCTTCAAATCTTTGATGCACCTATAATCAAAAACCCCAACAAATAACAATAATGGCCACTCATCTCCGAAACTCCAAATTTAAACTGAACTAAAAATGTCGAATGGAAAGTGGAATATAAAAGAAGGTAACATAAATGCTACCCAAAACTAGAGAAAACCCCAATTTAAGTTGTGATTGCAATTAACATAAAAGCTGTCCAAAACTAGAGAAAACCCCAATTTAAGTTGTGATTGCAATCTCGCATGACTATCTTCAACCATTCCAAAAAGCCACAAGTACCAAATGAAAAACCTAAACAAAAAGAACATAACTAAAAGTGAGAGAATTCAGTAGATCGCCCAAAATAACTACAATCCAGTCAAAATAGCTAGTTCATATACTCGTCGAGATTAGCGCCAATGATCCAATAAATTATATGCAACTGATAGAAAATAGTTCAGCATAGACCAGAAAGAAATCAGCAATCTCAAGAAGAACATCAAAATAGTACCATCCATGCCTGCATCATTGCCTCCATGAAAAGCACGTCACAACACCTAAGAAATTGAGCCAATATTCATGAAAGCAAGCCTCTAAAAAACAATATCAAACCAAATCAATCTCACATCTGCTAAAATAGTGATCTGGCCCCACGCAGTCCTAAATCAAACTGGACTCAGTTTCTATATTCAGATAGAGTGGGATATGAGAAACCAACTTTTGTTGTAGATGCACTGCAGCATTCAACTAGTTATTTTAGTGAAATCAAGCAAAAAGAATTACCAGACATCCCAATAAGGAAGACAAAGATAACTTGGTCACCATACAACTTAATACATGCCACCACAATTAAAAG
The DNA here is from genome assembly GCF_000471905.2 of Amborella trichopoda. Next base: position 397,767 of record NW_006499912.1, on the reverse strand, counting down.
AATTGGAACTTGTCTTCAAATCAAAATGGAAACCTGTTTTCCCAAAAACATGACGACCATCAGTGAATTTAAGTCCAAATAGAGAATTGTTTCCCTAAAGCCCGATCAATTGAGAATCCATCATTTGAGAAAATAATGGATTGATATAAGCACCTCTCAATAAAACAATTGTTTCTGTCAATCCTCAAAGAATTGGTTCTTAAAATATTTTTTGTTGCAAACTAAACTCAACCAAAGTATAATAAATAATACTTTTCTTCAGAGAAATAAATAAGTGGCATTCACATCACAAAATATATCATACAGCAGCATTCCACGATGAACATTATCCAGTAAAATTGCCTTTTCTGTCAACCCACAATGATTTTCCTATTCAAACCCCTATTGTTTGAAAGTAGATACAAATAAGGCGACAAATATCTTTCTGCAAGCCTCATATCATTTTGTTAAATGGGCTTGATAAATATAGCTATTCACATTTTAATGAAAACACACCAAACTGCAAAAATTCAGAATGACCTCTCTCCAATAAAAATTTTTATTCTTTATTTTGCATGTATATTTCGCTCTTAAATAATTTTTATTAGAAACTAGACTCAAAATGGCAGTCTAAAAACATTCTGTTAAGAATGGAAATAAAATCAAGACTTCCAAATTATTGAAAAAGTTTTCGTTACAGAAAACAGCACTAACGCATCATTCAATAAAATGATCATATCTTCTAAACCACAAGGATTTTCTTGATGAAACTATTTTTTCTTGAATGTAGACTCAATTTGATGAGTTATAGTCAAACTTCAGCTTAAAAATAAAATAATATGATTGGTGGAAAAATTCATGGAACTCAATGGACAGTTCCTAGATTTTTTCAAGCTTAGAACTGACACCTTTCATGAGGCCATAACTCTCAATTCCCTCAAGATTTCCTACTGAAATTTTGCAAATAGATCTTACTCTCATAAATACATAGTATCATTGAAGTATGCATCAAAGAAATACCTCATTATCTTCTTCATATCACTGCTTGAATGCAGCACAAAATACCATTTCCTGCAGAGTGCTTTTTCGGTATTTGAACATGCCAATAATTCTTGACCACAAAAGTCAAGGGCTTTCTTATATCTCATTCCCAACTCACCAAAAATAGTGAAATAAAAGAAATAAGGCAGCAAGTAGATCCAGCTCTGATACCGACGAAAGTTGGACTATGTGATCAAGCACGATGTATATAAACTAAAATTTTACTTTTTTTTTTTTTTCTTGCACCAACAATACCACTCACAACGTCCAAGTACAAATAGATAACCCTTGAAACAAATAAATAAAAGAAAAGAAACATGATTCTCACTTGCTACCACTATTGAATACAATTCCTTAAATCAAAACATTGATTTATTGCTTTATGGGAATAAAAGAGCTCAACACAAAAATAAATTTTAAAGAAGTAAAATTACTGAGGGCTTAGTACACCTTGCGCCGAATCTCATCGGTCTCTTGATTCTCCTACTTATGATAAAACCCTCTCAATGGTATATGGATCTCGATCTAAAACTAACTACCTAAGGCCTCACTGCCTTAATCTTACACAAACCCCCTTGCTTGATCTTTAGATAGATAAGAAATAAAAATCAAAGAGAGAAATCTACTAACTTTGTTTGGCCCCCTTTGCAACCTACATCGCATGGGTTTGCTCCCTCTCCTTTACCAACACCTAGCATGGGTTTGCTCCCTCTCCTTTACCAACTTCAGAGAGAGTGAAACTACTACTTAGGGCGTGGCCCCCGTTCGAAGCAACCAAAAGAGAGAGAGAGAGCTAGATCCGAGGTGTGCCCCTTTTTTAACAACTAGGGAGAGAGAGAACTTTTAGAGAGAGGAGAGAGAAGGTGTGTAGAGAATTTGGTAACCGAGAAGAGTCCCTTTTTATAGATTTTTTATGCCTTAAGACTTGCCATCTTCAGTGAGATCAAATCTTGATCGTCGATCTAAGTCAAAAGGAGACTTAAGACGTGAGAGATATTAGTCATCCATTCCTTTGATTCACCATCAAGATTCAAAGGAAGGAGCTAGAACAGAAGTTAGCCAAAATAAGATAACCACCCTTGGAATTGCAATGAAGACTAGCCTAACGATTTATTTCAAACAACCGCAAGCATGGGCGAGATGATTACATTTCTCGACAACAAGAAGCAAATTAATACTACTCTAAAACAAACGGAATAAAATCATATGGATCTTTCAAACCACTAAACCAGCCGAAGTAAATCCCCTAATCAAAAAGCCAATAACCACAAACTTGCAATGAGCTACAAATTCAAAAGAAACATATCCAAGTCACTATGATGGCACTTAAAATAAACCAGTTTGGATCCAAACCAATCAGCATTTACGAAAAATAACACCCCCGCTCGCCCCCCCTTTCTCTCTCCCCTCCCAAAAAAAGAAAAAAGAAAGAAAAGCTTCAACATTCAATCTTGAGATAAGCACATGTACCTCATTGAGCAACCTGGAATTTGGAAAACAAAACCAAGCAAACTGATAAAACATGATCCACAGAATAAGCATCAGGACAAACACCATCTAGATAGATAAATGTGTATCCATGGACCAAACAAAAGAATTGCAAGTGAATCACTATTGTAAGCAGGCAACAAAGATAACAGGAACCGAGTTTAATACCCAAAAAAACACCTCTAGAAATTAAGTAGAAAGCAATAGAGTTAAAAAAAATCCCAACCAATTAGTTCGACATCTAAGACCATCTCTTCATGTCCTATTGAGTAAATTCCACTTGTCCATGTGCGACTGAACATTTTAATAAACATAACGGGAGAACTCCATCCGATAAACACCAGCCGCCACAATTCTTCAAATCTATGACGCACCTACAAATAACAATAATGGTCACTCATCCACAAAAGTCCAAATTTAAAAGGAAACAATAATGTAGAATGGAAACTGTAGTACACGGTAGGTAGTAAGAAAGTTGCATAAAATATAAACCCCCAATCTAAATGTGAGTATTCCACATGAATGTCTAGAGCCATTATGCACAATTGCAAGATGTATCTCCAAATTATTAAAAACTTAAAAACATACAACCAAATTACATTGATAGCATGACTTCCAATACCACTTGAAATAGATCCCGATGGCCACAGCACAGATCTACAGACGCGCACAAGTCCAGAACCAATCCAATAAAAAAAAAGCAGTTCCCATACTTGTCAAAACGCCTGAAAATGATCCAACAAAAATGTTACTGATAAAATGTTGTAACACAAAGCGCACAAGAAATCCAGAAAACTCAAGGAACATCAAACAATACCATGTCAGAATCCATTGTTCCCTCCAATAAGAGCATCACATGGAACCTATGGGCACAAAAAGTTTCAGCGCGAAATGAGCTAGTACTCATGAAAAACAATACCAAACCATACCAAACCAAAAAAAAATCTGATGCGGATTATCCTAACCGATAGAGTCCATGTCCAAAGCAGATTCATTTCCAGGTTGATATTGAACCCAAGAACTAACTTTTGTTGTAGGAGCATGGCAACATCCAGCAATTTTTCCAAGTCATTAGTGATCATTAGAACACCTAATATATATCACCAAGTTTGAAAGAATTGAAATGTGCGATCAAAAGGGGTAATTGTTTTTTTCCAAGTAATTGTTTTCCCAAAACACTACGACCATCTGTGACTCCATGATTTCCAATAATCAACACAACATGGTGCCTATCATCAGAAGTAATGTCACACCAAGTGCTTCAACTCATCGAATCTTCCGCACATGCAGAAGAGATAACCCAATAAGCAAATTCAATAATACTCCATGAAACATACCGGTTAGATTATTAAAAGAAATAACGCCTTCTAATTTGCTTTGTTCCCTTAAAAGATTTGAAACAATTGCAAACCTCATCACTACCATCTCAAGATAGCCAGCTTCAATCAGCATCAAATTGATTGCAAATAACCCAGAGTAATAATCTTGAATCTTGAAATATACAAAAAACATATTGTTGAATCTCAAACACCTTGCTGAGGCAAACTGGACAGAAGTAATCCAACAGCTTATGTGGGCAAACATTAGCTTAAGGCATCGGTGTCACAAAAGCAACATGGCCTAGAAATAGAGTACCACCATCAAAACTTATTCCTCGAAAATCAGGTCACAATGATAGCTCAATAACCAAACAACAGAGGAAACCAGAGAGAAATTTGATCTTGAACAAAAGAACCCCTCATCGACAAATTCACAAAATAATATCACCCAAAGGGGCGTCCTAAAAGAACTCAGAAATAAAATATAAAAAAGAAACCCTAAAACCACAAAAAAATAACCAACAGACCGCAAAACCAAACTCAAGCATTCTCTGAAACACAAAATAGATCCACCATTCCCTAAAGCATATTGATAACCTAAAAAGACTCAAAAAATTGTGAAACACAAAAACCTAAAAAGACTCAACAAATTGTGAAACACAAAAATGACTCTGAAACACAAAATAGAACATCACTCCCTAAACCATATCAAAAAATTGTGAAATTTAATTGTCACATAAAGCCACCATAACATATCTTATAGAGAATTGATTATCTTGCAGAGTGTAGATTAAGATCCTTTAAATGCACATTCTAGTAAGGTCTCAACTATTTTCAGAAACAGAAAATATAACCATTACTCCCTAAACCACAATGATAACCTAAAAAGACAAAAAACATAATTAAAGAGCCCATGATTACATATAGGGAACAAATCAAAACACCACAGCAAAACAATTGGAATTATAAAAAGATCCTAATATTATAATCAAGAAACGTAAAAAATCAGGAAGAAGTGATTTGCCAAGAAGCATCACCAAAATCCACAAATAAAAAAAATACGAAAAACCCTAAAACCACACAAAGGTAACCACAAGACCTCAAAAACCCAAAACCACACAAAGGTAACCACAAGACCTCAAAAACCCATTAGTCAGAATGAAAGCATAATGAAACTAGAACCGTGAAACCGAGAATTGATTATCTTATAGAGTGTAGATTAAGATCCTTTAAATGCACATTCTAGTAACGTCTCAACTATTTTCAGAAACTGAAAATATAACCATTACTCCCTGAACCATAGTGATAACCTAAAAAGACAAAAAACATAATTAAAGAGCCCATAATTACATATAGGGATCTTTATAGAACAGAGTGAAATCAAGAAAACAAAACAAATCAAAACGCCACAGCAAAACAATTGGAATTATAAAATGATCCTAGTATTATAATCAAGAAACGTAAAAAATTAAGAAGTAATTTGCCAATAAGCATCACCAATATCCATAAATAAAAAAAATACGAAAATAAAACCACACAAAGGTAACCACAAGACCTCAAAAACCCATTCGTCAGAATGAAAGCATAATGAAACTAGAACCGTGAAACCAAGAATTGAGTATCTTACACTGTAGATTAAGATCCTTTAATTACACATTCTAGTAAGGTCTCAACTATTTTCAGAAACAGAAAATATAACCATTACTCCCTGAACTACAATGATAACCTTAAATGACAAAAACATAATTAAAGAGCCCGTGATTACATATAGGGAACTTTATAGAACAGAGTAAAATCAAGAAACCAAAACAAACCAAAATGCCACAGCAAAACAATTGGAATTATAAAAAGATCGATCCTAGTATTATAATCAAGAAACGTAAAAAATCAGGAAGATGATTTGCCAAGAAGCATCACCAAAATCCAAAAATAAAAAAAAACAAAAAACCATAACACCACTCAAAGGTAATCACAAGACCTCAAAAACCCATTAGTCAAAATGAAAGCATAATGAAACTAGAACCGTGAAACCGAAAATAAACAAGTATAAAAATCAAAAAGTCAAAACAATCAAACACAAAAAAACCATATAAACTCAAATTAAATCAAGAAGCAGGCCATTATAATAAAAACAACCACGTGTGGCAATAGAGATCCCATATCAATTTCCTAGTTAAACACATTTTCAAGAAATTTCAGACGCGTGAAATTGTTTTACTTGCATATTTGTACAGCAAGATACATCAACCATGTTTGGTTATCGAAGTATGTTTGGTTACCAAAGTGACTCATATTCGTAGGCAGATTTAAAATGAAATTAACAGATGCTTGTCATGTAAGCTTTACGCCATCTTTCTAATGATGTTCATTGCATAAGCCATATAGTTTATTCATCTATTTCCGTACAGCCTACTTGCTCCCACCAGGAAAACCCATTTTAAGGGTATCAAACGGGCACCAAATTTTGAGGCAAAATATAATCTTAACGGCCAATTTTTTGGGGCAGGGGGGAGGAAAGAGAACAAAAAAATTAAAATACATAGAAAATATCTCAACATTGAACAAGACCACCCGAAAGTTTTTTATGAGACACGATATAATTGCTGGAACCTCAAAATTCAATTTCTTTTAAAGCAATGATCTTAGATTTTAGAGAAAAAAGTATTGCTTGCTGGTAATAATGACCCAGAGACCATAATAAATTCGACGCTCCATGTCACCCTCACAGTTGGCTACATCACAAAACTAAACATCCAAATTCCAACCAGAACTGGGTCAAAATAAAATCTTTATTACAGCTTTAATATGCAATTACAGATCTTAAATTAGTTAGTCACCGCAACACACTCCAAAACACAACCCATCCAAATCGACAAAAATTTCTACCGCACCCCCACAATAATGCTATTATCCCGTGATTGGATGTTTTTACAATTGGAAATCGACTTAACAAATGGCATCTCCTTTTCTTTACAAATACACTCCCTCGAAACAAACATTTATAATTCCAACATATATCATATGGGTAAAATTTACAAAATATAAATAATTTAATAAGGCCATTTACTTTTGATAAAAAAACATATAAATAAAAACACCTAGTTTTTTATAAAAAGCTCACATTGTCGACCATCGACTAGGAACGCATAATCGATTGGATACAAGTACAAATGCAGATCTCATTTCCAAAAGCTAAGAGTGACAATTTAACTAAACATGGGAGATCAAATTTAAATTTCTATGCACGCAGATGCATACCATTACCTCACCATCAAATATTTACATGTTCAATAATAAAAAAAATAAGAACTTCAAAATCGAAACAGAAACATACATAAAGCCATCGCATGACACTGAAATCCTATAGAAGTAAATTTGGGATGTACCCAAATGGCTTATCTTTGCATCTATACCAACAAATACCCCCAAAAAAAAAAGACCACCACCACCACATTTTCCTGAGATAGCACCAATGAAATCAAGCACAACTGTTGAACACAATGTCTTCGCACAATGCATTAACGGGATTCAGGTCAAGATGTACATCAAATCGAACATTGCATTTTGCCAGCAACTCTCCCTCCCCAATGTGCTCGACAATGGAGAATCCAGCATCAACATGTAACTGATGCAACAAAGAAAACGCCAACAATCTTAAAACACAAACAAACTAATGATTCAACACATCCATATATATCCATGTATCTTATTAAAGTGGCAGAGCAATCCATGTTTCAGTCGTTCAATCATGACAATGCAGAGAAAAACCTCCGACACAAAGAAGAGCAAGCAACAAGAGGTAACAACTGATTTGAACAAACACATGGGGGCCAATACTGACATGCATAAGAGTGTAACTAGGACGAGAACAAATAAAGACCTGTAAAGATCATTGAAGACTGGATATGCAGCTGAACTTTTCAAAAGACTACAACAATCTTCTTCCAAACCTCTAGCGGATACATTTCGGCACAAAAACCATCGAAGGACAACTCCAAAAAGTTTTGTAGCATAACAAAAATATAAAACAAAGAGACAAGGTAGGTAACTCTATTGTTCTTACACAACTATCACAAGCCATTATGCATCAATCAAAGATGTACATCCACATCATAACTTAAAAAACAAACCAAATTAAACTGACATTTTTTTTCTGGTGAATAATTAAACTGCAAATTCAGCTGCCTATCTAAACCACAAGAAATAAAACTTGCATAACTCTAGAACCAATCCAGTCAAAACAGCCAACTCCAGTACTTGTCATGTTCAGCAATGATACAATAAAAAAGATGTTCATGATAAAATAACTCAACACAACAGAAGAAATCCAGAAAACTCAAAGGAACATCGAACAAATACCACGTACGCCTCCACTATTGCCTCCAATAATAGCATCACAAGGCACCTAATGGCACAAAACTTTCAACAAGCCAGAACCCTGAAAGCAAGGCAAATGCAAGCCTCCAAAAACAATACCAACCCAATTATAATCTCATAATGGATATCCAAACAAAATGAGTCCATAACGCAAACCAGATTCAAATCCAGGTAGATATCAAATGCAGGAACAACTTATGCCAAGAGCCCCAACAACATCCAGCAAAGTTCCTCCCCTCATGAAATCATCGAAGAGTACTCCCAATATTTAAGCATCCAAAAAATTGCACATAGTGATCATGATTATACCATAGAGGAATAGAAAAGTGGCATCAAGAAGTAATTATCTTCCCAAAACACTACAAACCATCAGGGAATCCATGGGTTGACATAACACCTCAACATGTTGCTCTTCATCCATAGAAGATGCATGCCTCAACTCATCCAATGATCGCTTGACATAACAACAAAAGAACCCCTCTTTAACAACTTCACAAAACAACATCACACCTAGAGGAGAGTCAGAGGGCTGCTCGAGTGTTGACGAAATCCACCAAAACCAGTTAAACTGCAAGCAGTCACCGTTAAACTGCAAGCAGTCACCGTTAAACTGCAAGCAGTCACCGTTAAACTGCAAGCAATCACCAAGAAACAATACCAGAGAAGAATCGGAGGGAGAAAACTGGAGTATTGGTAGAGACAATCATGAAAGAATGGCCCAACAAAACGCGCAAAGGACTATCTTACGGGTAGATGATTAGATTAGCATAGACCTTTGAAGCCACAACTTAAGTACGCTGAAATAAAAACACAACCATCATCCTATAAACCACAAATGCTACCCAAAAATGACAAAAAAAAATAAAAAATTTAAAGAGCACATGAATACAATCAAAAGCACACAAGAAATTGAAGCAAAAAACTAAAGAGCATACAAATCTGAGTCGAACCAATAAACCTAAAAAAATCAGAAGACCCAAGAAAATCCCATACTAGTAGTTTCTCTCTCAAGAATGCATCTTTTGGTCCAGTTGTCTAAGCCAAAAATATCTCAGATTGTATAATGCAATACATCTCCTGTTGAATCAATGCGAGGCCAATCAGATATTGAGTTTGCACCCACTCCCACTTGGGCCACAGAGGAACAGAACAAACTAGCTTGATCAATGGGAGAAACCTTAATAGACAAGAAGAAGAGAAAGCCAAACCAAAAAGAAAGATCCCCGAAAATGACCACCAAGATACTCAATAATTTGATCTACTGAGAAAAAATTGTTGGAAAAAATTTGGGGGCTTCTACATTACACAGACAATCACAAGTCCTATAGTTTCCCTCCCAAAAAATACATTAAAATCACAAAACCTTAAAAATAACAATTGGGGGCTTTTTGGCAATTGTGACACCTAATACTGTCCTCATGTTCCAGTCAGAAAGAAAAGAGGGGGAAAGATACGAGAATGTGTTGGAGCCAAATATGAGAATCCAGCTATATACAAACACAAATCTCAAGGCAAATAATAAAATATAGAATAAAGAGGAAAAGACCAGACAGATGAAAAAAACACACATATTGTCAAGACCGTAATAAGAGCGACATAATAGCATCCTATATAGTGATGTACCAATATACCATGGCTCCTACAGGCAAATCAGCTAAAGAAAATCATGAATGAAAGGAATCACCAATAAAAAGTAAATGTGAATGGACAATATCACCAAATCGCTTCTCTTCCACCTCCGATCTCTGAAAAACCAATATATGCACTTTTCAATTGACTTCACCCTCATTTCATCTCAAACCAAAAGGTGACTAAAGAAAAATATAGATCAAAGCAACAGCAACTCAGACAACTGCAATTCACATAGGTCAGGGCAAGACGCACAAATCAAACCATCTTTCACTTTGCAACTAGTTCTCAATTAATAACCCAGTCTAGCCGTCCCCATTCCATTTGGGTTGGGGCTCCTTCTCCAACACCGAAGAATTCCATTTGGGTTGGCGCTAGTCACTATTACAAACGCCAAAGATGGAACTACCCTGACACCTCATAAATCTGGTAGAAACCCAATATAGAATGTATCATAAATGAAATTGACATCCAACGATATTAAAGATAACTTACGCCCATTCATTTCAGACGTCTATAAATGGTACACTATGTTTTTGACATTTGAATGTTCCTGGCACTCTCATCACCTCAAAACTTTCCAAATGTTCCATTCGCAAAGCATAAAGAAATCCAAGTCATCCAACAAAATGCAACAAGAAACTGAAATACAAATCAACTGGCAATATGGTTTGCTAGCACCATGATGGAGCCAAAACCCCGAACATAAAAATAGCCAGTGTATAATATACCACAGAAAGATCCAAAACACTTCACTATAATTAAAACATACCAAATAGAAGCCACCAAGCAGCCGTATGCCAAGGAGCCCATTGGGCAAATATATAGCCTCCCCACCTACAGAATCACACCAATAATAATGATCCAAAACACTTCACTATAATTAAAACATAAAAAATAGAGCCCAACAAACAGCCGTATGTCAAGAAGCCCATTGGGAAAACAATCAGTCCATATATAGCTTCCCCACCTATAGGTGGAAGGAAGAATCAATCCAACACTAGACAACTCAGACAACAACAAGTCAAATAGTTTAGCGCAAAAGGCAGATCAAACCATCTTTTGCAACCAGATCTCAATTAATAACATCGTGCACCCGACCCCATTCCATTTGTGTTGGCGTTTCTGGTCCAGAAGAGTCACTGTTAAAGACCCCAAGAATGGACCTACCTACACACCTCATAGATCAGCCAGAAACCAATATAGAGAGTATCATCTACGAAATTGACATCCAAAGATACGAAGTAAATGGTACACAAGTTTCTGATATTTGAATGTTCTCGGCACTCTCGTCACCTCAGACTGTCCACATATCTTCCAGCAAGAAAGTATATAGAAACCTAACTGCCAGCCACCCAAAAATGCTACAGGAAACTCAAATACAGATCAGCTAAAAATATGGTTGTTAGCAACATGATGCAGCCAAAACCCCAAACATTAACAACAGCCAACGTATACATCTGAGATATCCATCACACTGCACTATAATTTAGACATACCAAAAAGAGCCCACCCAGCAGCCGTATGCCATGGAGCCCATTTAGCAAACCACCAAATGATATATAGCTCCCCCACCTATAGCATCGCCAGGCCGCAAGATTGTCAACATATAATTAACAAAAAGAACCTCTAGTCAAGCCGACAACAAAGGTCCAAAGTTGAATCCAGATGAATCAAACCACACCGCCAGACAACAAACACGAAACGGCCCCATGTGTGCCACCGTCTGTAAAGACCAATCACCATGGTAAATACGGAGAATAATCATTAAAAAACTAAGAATTCACAATCACAAATCAAAAACAACAGATAACAAAATGTGCTGAAGCCCAAAATGATAATCAAACTATACAAATCTCAAGGAAAACAAAATAAACATAGAATACGAGGCAACGCCCAAATACCAAAGTAACAAACACAACAAATTGTCAAGAACTTATTTAAAGAGAGAGAATAGAGTATAGGGATGGACCAATATACAACAACTCCTACATGAGCTCAACTAAAGAAAATATTGAATAAAAGGAACCACCAAAAAAATAAAAAGTGAATGAACAACACCACCGAATCTCCTTTATTCCACACCTCCAATATCTGAAAAACCAAAAGGAACCACCAAAAAAATTTAGAAGTGAATGAACAACACCACCAAATCTCCTTTATTCCACACCTCCAATATCTGAAAAACCAAAAAATGCATATCTCAGTTGACTTTTGATTCTCTTTCCATCTCAAACCAAACGATGACTAAAAGATGGTAAAAATCAATCCAAAACTAAACTCAAAAAACTACAATTCACATGAAAGGTCAGGACAAGAGGCACAGATCAAACCATCTTTCACTTTGCAACCTGTTCTCAATTAACAACCCAATGTACCCGTCCCCATTCCTTGTGTGTTGGCGCTCCTAGTCCACCACTGGAGAGTTCACTAATACAAACACCAAAGACACAACTACCCAGAGACCACGAAGATCAGGCAGAAAACCAATGCAGAATGTATCATCAATGAAATTGAAATCCAAAGAGATCAAGAGAGTATGATGCTTCATCATAGCTCTATAAATGGTAAACGATGTTCCTGGAGCTCCAGTCACCTCAAACTATAGAAACCCAACTGCAAGTCATCCAGCAAAATGCAACCAGAAACTCAAATACAAATCAATTAACAATATTGTAGCTACCACAATGATGCAGCCTAAACTACCAACATAACAGCCAATGTATATACCTCTGAGAAATCCAAAACACTAAACTATAATTAAACCATACTAAATTGAGCTGACACAGCAGCCGTATACAATGGATCCCATTGGGCAAACAACCGATTGATAGATAGCTCCCCCACCTACAGCATCGAGGGACACAAGCGTATAATGATATAATTAACAAAGAGCAACTCCAGGCTAGACAACAAGAAAGAAGTTCAAAAGTTGGGACCAAACAAAACCAACCATAAGACAACAAACTCGAAACAGTCCAATGTGTTCCCCACCTACAGCATTGAGAGAGAGAAGGGAATAATGATATAATTAACAAAGAGCAACCCCAGGCTAGACAACAAGAAAGAAGTTCAAACGTTGGGTCCAAACAAAACCAAACACACTGCTAGACGACAAACTCCAAATAGTCCAATGTGTTCCCCATCGATTACAAGGGCAAATCATCATGGTACCTAAGGAGAACAATCAATACAAATCAAGATTTCACAATCAACATATAAACATTTACAACCAATGAGCAAAAACTACATTATTGTACGAAACTGACCCAGACCAATAAAAAAGTAAAGAACCAACGGACAACATCACCATAACCCTTCTCTTCCACCTCCGATCTCTGAATATCCAATAAATAAATATCTCAAGAATCAATCCAACACTAGACAACTCAGACAACTTCAAGTCATAGGTCAGGTAAAGAGACAGATCAAACCATCTTTTGCAAACAGATCTCAAGTAATAACCATGTGCACCAGTCCCCATTCCATTCGTGGTGACCCTTCTGGTTGCCTGCACCTCATAGATCAGGCAGAAACCAATATAGAGTGTATCATCAAAGAAATTGACATCCAGAGATATCAAGGATAACTTACGCCCATTTAACAGAGTTCCATAAATGATAAATGATACAAATGTCTCTGATAATTGAATGTTCTTGGCACTATCGTCACCTCATATTGTCCACATGTCTTCCAGCAATAAAGCATATAGAAACCTAACAGCCAGCCACCCAACAAAATGCTACAGGAAACTCAAATACAGATCAGCTAAAAATATGGTTGCCAGCAACATGAGGCAACCAAAACCCGTAACACAACAACAGCTAGCATATATACATTTGAGAGATCCATAACACTTTACTATAATTTAAACATACCAAATGGAGCCCTCCCACCAGCAGTAAGCCATGAAGCCAACTAAGCAAACCACCAATTGATATAGCTCCCCCACCTACAGCATCGCCAGGCCACACGAGTATCGTCATATAATAAATAAAAGCAACTCTAGGCTAGCCAACAAGAAAGGACCAAAGTTGAATCCAGATAAGTCAATCCACACAGAAACACAACAAACTCAAAACGGCCCCAGGTGTGCCACCGTCTGCAACGACCAATCACCATGGTACCTAAGGAGAATAATCATTGCAAACTAAGACTTCAGAAACAGAAGATAAGAGCTTAATACTAGATGCCTCCAGAAATTAAGACTAAATATCAAACTCAAATATAACCAAACCAATAGTATGAGGCCTGAGACAATCTCTTTGGGCTTCATGTTCGAGTGGGTCAAGCTGGTATGATTTGTAAATAGATCAACTGATTGAACCAGAAAACAGATGCCATTCTTCAAATCTTTGATGCACCTATAATCAAATATGCCAACAAATGACAATAATGGCCACTCATCTCCGAAACTCCAAATTTAAACTGAACTAAAAATGTCGAATCTCATAAAGGAAGGTAACATAAAAGCTGCCCAAAACTAGAGAAAACCCCAATTTAAGTTGTGATTGCAATCTCGCATGACTATCTTCAACCATTCCGAAAAGCCGCAAGTACAAATGAAAACCTAAACAAAAAGCACATAACTAAAAGTGAGAGAATTCAGTAGATCGCCCAAAATAACTACAATAACACGCTATGGCCACAAGACAACTCCCTAACCAATCCAGTCAAAATTTAGTTCATATAGTCGTCGAGATTAGCGCAAATGATCCAATAAATTATATGCCACTGATAAAAAATAGTTCAATATAGACCAGAAAGAAACCAGCAATCTCAAGAGGAACATCAAAATAGTACATCCATGCCTGCATCATTGCCTCCATGAAAAGCACGTCACAGCACCTATGAAAGCAGGCCTCTAAAAAACAATATCAAACCAAATCAAATCGCACATCTGCTAAAATAGTGATCTGTCCCCAGGCAGTCCTGATCCAAACTGGACTCGGTTTCTATATCCAGATAGAGTGGGATATGAGAAACCAACTTTTGTTGTAGATGCACTGCAGCATCCAACCAGTTACCTTGGTATAATCAAGCCAAAAGAATTACCAGATATCCCAAAAAGGCAGACAGAGATAACTTGTTCACCATAAACTTAATACATGCCACCACAATTAAAAGAATTGAAACTTGTCTTCAAATCAAAATGGAAACCTGTTTTCCCAAAAAACATGAACCATCTGTGAACCTTAGACCAAAAAGAGATAATTGTTTCCCCGAAGCCCGATCAACTCAGAATCCATCATTTGAGAAAATAACGGATGGAGATAAGCACTTCAACACATTTCCTATAATTGCAACAACCGGCCCTTCAACCCATCCACCCATCCACTGAGCTGGATATGCAGACAAGTCACAACAATGCTTAAATAGAATAATACCATCTGAAATCAAACCAATCCAGCCTTCTAAAATAACTAACCCCCTAACTGCAGAACATCACCACTTTCTCAAGATTGCCATTTTCCATCAGCATAAGTTACACAAATAACCCAGAGTACTACTCTTGAAGAGTTCTGGAGATCAAACCCAGCAACCGAACAGAATTAAACCAGAATTAACCCAATTACATAAGCCACCACCTCAAAACACTTGAAATATGAAGAAAACTCTTGAAATGTGAAGAAGAAAAGGAACCTATCAGCACAATTTTACAAAACACCTCACCAAGAGGAGTCGTAATATAACCCTCCTATCAAACCGCCCTCACCAATTAAACTGCAAGCAATCACCAAGAAAAAATACCGGAGTAGAATCCGAGGATGCTGCATAGAAGCACCAAAAAGCTTATGTTACAGAAAATCAATTATCTTACAGAGCTTGGATGAGCTTATATCCTTCAAACGCACTTTCTTGTAGGATCTCAAGTAAATCTGAAACAAAAATAGAACCATCACTCTATAAACCTCCATGAGAGCAAACTCTAAAATAGAAGAAGACCAGATATTCCTGCTTAAAAAGAAGTATCTTCATAAAAGGCAAACTCTAAAATAGAAGAGGACCAGATATTCCTACTTAAAAAGAAGAATCTTCATAAAACACAGTAAACAAAAAAGAAACCAAAACAAACAAGAACACACAAGAAATCTCAAAAAAAAAAAAAAAAAAAAGTAAATTAAAATCAAGAAAAGCACGAACTACAAGAACTAAATCAAGAAAAGCAGGAACTACAAGAACTGATTCGCTGCCATCATCAGAGATATCAAAACCACCTCGGAAATCCAAAACCACATCAAAAACCCAACCAACGCAAAGAAATAAAATCAGATCCTCTACGAACGCCCCCCATTTATACAGAGCGGGGCAGGCTATGGACGGCTACGAATTAGCGGTCCTATAAAAATAAACGGTGGATAAAAGGTCAGAGTCAAAGGCGGTTAGCTAGCTAATCGATGGATATCTCCTTATTTTTGGAGGCGTTATGGCCACGCAATGGCTTTCGGCAGAAGCTTCGGGATTCTCTCCACGTAGTCGTCCACGGTAAGAGCCATCCATCCATCACCGTCTATGATTTTTTTTTTTTGGAAAAGGGGTAAATATATGCGATTTTAAGATGTAGAATCACTGCACCTCAAAAATCCATTTTGGAGAAGGTTGATTTAATGTTGGAAAATCCTCTTACTTATCATTTCGAAATGAATATAAAAAAAAAAGATTTTGAGTCTGAAAACTAGTGTTTTTTGTAACATATTTTATGGACCGTCCATTTTCAATATTTTTATATGTTTATAAATCTACTTAGATTTTAACTCTTTTTAGAGTTTAAAATTTTATAATTAGATATAAAAATAGATTTTAAAATATTTTAAAAAAAAATTATCACTAAAAATACATGTTATGATAAAATTTGGAGGTCCACCTTAATTGGATAGTTTGTTGCAACATTATCTATACTACATTATTAAACAATAGTTAAGGGGTGTCGCGAAAATAAAAAAAAGATCCTATTTCTATAGAGGTTTTAGGGTTTTTAACTTCTATAACATCAAAACTTTAACTGATGAGTAAAATAGATAAAGAGATAATATGTCACGAAAATAAGAAGGGACCATATTTTTACAGAAGTTTAGGGTTTTTTACCTTCTATAACATTAAAACTCTAACTAATAAGATAAATAGATGGAGAGAGAGTGAGGCCTCTATGCATTGAGAGTGGTTATCACGTTTGAATGGAGAAACAAAATCTTAGATATATATGCATATTTTTCTCTGTCTTGAATTTGAGTTTGGGATAGATATATGCATCTTTTTGTGGTTTCTATTTAAATAAAGACATATAGCATATCAATAAAATCAATCATTATCTAAACTTTCCATATGATATATGCATAATAAGATAGTTGTGTACGCCATAAGATAGAGAGAGGTGGGAGATATATATGACAATAAAATTAAGGAGTAGAGAGAGAAAATTAAATGAGAGAGAAAGGGCCAAAATAAAAAAAAGAGTGAGTCCCCATTTGAAGAGAGAGAATTTGAACTCTTAAAAATACTTGAATTTCTTAAAAATAATGGAATGCATATGATAAAGATTAATTTAAATGTGGGAGATATAAATGACAAATAAATTAAGGAGTAGGGAGAGAAAATTAAATGAAAGAGAGAGAACCGTTAATAAATGTTGATATTTATGGTTTTTCTCTATATAGGGAGATAAACTCTCAAATTTAATGTAATTCTATATAGAATTATTAACACAAATGTTTATTGTTGGTTGGTGCAGGTATCTCAACCATCTCTCTTTTTGCTATAGGTACGTTGGTATCTCAAATATTGAGTTTGGTATATTTGAGTTACATATTTTTTTACCGTTTTTCTTTTACTCTCTCTAAGAATTTTATCATTTTTATTCTATGTATTATTCTCTTAGTTGTTTTTATGTTGATCTCTCTGTATCTTTCTCTATTTACAATTTTTATCTATTTTTTGTGTTTTTTTTATTTATTTCATTCTATGTGATTCACTTTATTTTCTCACTTTGGCTCTCTCTCTCTTTGCTACAGGTATATCGGTATCTCAATATTGAGTTAAGCATGCTCGAGTTATATTTTTTCTTATATTTTTTCTTTTACTCTCTCTAAGGATTTTATCATTTTTATTTTATGTACTTTTCTCTTTGTTGTTTTTATGTCGGTCTCTATATATCTTTCTCTATTTACAATTTTTCCTTTATTTTTGTATATCTTTTTCTATTTCATTATTTGTGATTCATTCTGCTTGATTTTATTTTTTCACTTTGACGCTCTCTTTTTGCTACATATACGTTGGTATCTCAACATTGAGTTAGGTATGTTTGAGTTATATATTCTCTTCTATTTTTTCTTTTACTCTCTTTAAGGATTTTATCGTTTTTGTTATATGTACTTTTCTCTTTGTTCTTTTTATGTCTCTCTCTCTTTGTATCTTTATCTATTTACAAATTTTTCTATTTATGTATATCTTTTTCTATTTCATTCTCTTTGTGATTCATTATGCTCGACTTTATTTTTTCACTTTGGTTATTGTTTCGGGGTTATTGTGTTGCATAGTTGGTTATTTTACTACTTCACTTTTAATTTATTTTTAGTTTCATTGTTTTAGCATTTTTTGTTGGGTCTTCCATTTTTAAGCAAAATAAATGTGATAAATGGAGTGTAGCAATTCCTCTCTATCTCTGCTTCACACTCAACTTAGTTTATATCCTATTTTATTTTTATTTATTATTATTTTTCTTTTGCTTGATTATGCTTTTTTCTAGTTCGGTGTTTTATTTTTGCATAAAATGTTGTGAAACTAAACTAATAAGTCGAGGGAATATGTATCTCTCTCTTTGCACTACATGGTATATCAATATTTAGTTAGCTAAGTTTGAGGTAAGTGGTATTGTCTTTGTATGTATAAGGTGAGAGACAAGAGATGAAGAGATACAAAGAGCACATAGACATAGAGAGATACTACATGTAAACCTATCTTTATCTAGTTTTGCTTTCTATTTATGGGACTGAGGGATGCAAATATTTTTATATTCAATTAGCTCTTTATTATAAAATCATCTTTAATCTTCTATATCTAATTATTGTGTTACAATCTGAAAGTCTTTTATTGTAGTTATTGTTGGGTGAGTGTGGTCATTAAAGGCCTTATTAGTGTTTGCAAAATGAAATGATATAGTGAAACACAAACTCTGTGAGAGTATGGTCCCTAGTAGACCATACTAACAAATGATATTTGCTGATACCAGACTGTGCTTGACGGTCTAGACCAGTCGGTTGGGAAAAACTCATGTTACCCGGGCATAGAGTATAAACGGATAAAGGTTCTAATGGGTTATCCCTTGATGAGGTCGGAGTATGTCCGGATGAGTGAGCCAAAAGACCGTGTGATGGTGACCTTTAGAGACGGGGGTCAAAACCTCATCCCTGTACCATCACACGGCATGTATATTGATAGACTATTTTGGAAAAAAAAAACTACTTTTTAGGGTCGTATGCATGTGCGAGATATACCCTTATGCATCATAAGATTTAGCCCCCATCCATGTACCATTACATAACATGCATATTGATAGACGGTTTTGGGAAAGCAAACCACATTTCAGGGTGAAGCGTATGCATGCGTGAGAGATACCCTTATGATCATAGGAATTATGGTCGCATCAGATCTAGGTGATATTGGCCCGTCTCTAGGGCAGAACCTGAAATCCACAGACTGAGATTACGACCCCTTGGCTCATAGGCCAGACTTTGGTGACCCACTAATGAGCCCCTGTATGGACTGTGGGTCATGGGAAATATTAGGTCGGTTTGATAAAACAAATGTGGTATGTAGTCCACAGTTGAAGGTGAAGTGCCCCATATTATTTATTTATATACCATATAGATCCTTATCTCATCTAATGAATTTAATTGTATTTATTTTATGATGATATGATTTTAGAATTATTATTTGAATTTTTTTAGATCTCTGGATATTTTATTTCTAAAATGTGGATTTAAAAAAATAAATATATAGATTTTTAACATTTTAAATATTCAAGTTAATTATAAAATCATTTATTGACATTGGGGGCCCATTGTGCACATGGGCCCACCATGCCCTAAATTGGTGGGGGCAACAAAAGCCACATAGGTGGCATGCCCCAATTTTTAGGGCTTCTTATTCTCATGGGGTGGCGTGCCCCACTGTAAGGGGTTTCTTATCTATTATGGGATAAGTGGTTAAAGAATATTTGAGTAAATATTTTAAAATGCTCGATAAGGCTTCTGTATAATTTTGGATAAAACACAATATTATGATTAATATTATTTTATTTGATTTATATTGATGGGAAACAGTTAAAGGAAAGAGGGGGATAAATGTTTTAGCACCTTTTATGTTGATGCCCCATTTATGGAATGGATGACTAAAATCTCTTATCCCACAAGTCACCCAATATCAATGGTTCATATTCAATCTCACAAATAGATGCAAGTCAATGAAAAACCTAAGAAACCTAATATTATTTAAAGCATATAAAAATATATTGTCTTTACCCAAAATCTCTATACCTTATTTTTCTATCTCTCTCTTAATAAAAATTCTCTAACTCTCTTGAAAGCCCAAAGGGGACACGCCCTATTATCTCAACTTTGATCTCTCTCTCCCACATGGTAAAAAAAATAGGCTAAGGGTTTAGGCTATGGGGTTATTCCCTCTCCAATATTTAAACTATGGATTTATGACTAAGGGTTTTAGGGTATAGCAAAAAGATAATCAATCTTTCTTAAACTTGGTTGCTAAGGAAATTCACCTGGGGTTTGAGTTTGTGATAAAAGATGTTCATCTTCTATTGGTGTGACTTGACCTAAACTTGCTTTCCCCATTGAGATTGAAGGTTGATCATTGATCCCGCGTCATCGGATGGTGGTGACTCGGTGTGGGTGTAGTAAGCCCGGTTGAGGTAATCTCTGGCACTATATTTTTGTTTGTTGCTATATTTAATTATATTATTTTTATATTCCCAAGCATAAGAATTGTGGATATGTTATTTGATTAAAAGGAAATTGGTTTAGTGGCATAAAGGTTTTTAAGATCTTGGATTTATTAGTTTGATTTTATTTGAAGTAAGAGTTATTGTAATAAAACTACTTGTAAGTGATATTTGCCAAAAGAAAAATAAGAATAAAAGAAAATAAAAGAGGTGAAAAGAAGAAAAAAAAAAAAATACCCCGACAAGATCACATTAGTCTTTCTTTTAGTTATTGATTACATGTAATTATTGTAGCTCTCTCTCTCTCACACACACACACAAAAGATAAAGAAAAGCCGTTTTATGCGGTCTGATGTTCTTACAAATTTTGTGCAGAAAGAGTGATAAGCAACTCAAGAGTAGTTAGGATTTTGTGTGGCCTATACGGACCTCTTTTACTCAAAGGATCATCTTTGTTCTAAGGTCACATCCCCAAACTTATGATTTATGTTATTATTCTTTCGATATTTCACTGTATAATGAGCGATGTAGAGAGAGAGAGAGGAGTATTTCATTGTATCACGAGTGATGTAAAGAGAGATGAGAGGGGGAGAGATGACGGTAACAATCTCATAATTAATATGAGAGAGAGGGGGAAGAGATATGGTAGTAATGGTCTCTCACCGCAAGTTCACCCCTAGCCTATATCTCTTATATATTTACTCTCGTTTTTGAAAAAAACAAGACTTCTAGAGTTCACAATAAGTTATATTATTCTTACAACGTAAATATATGTTATGGCCAATTTGGATGCATAAATGTATGTTATATGCAGTTTAGCTATATAATTCAAATAAAAAACTCACAGTTTTTCATATTGAATTTTAAAGTCTTACTATTTGAGTCCACTTAAGTTCGGTTATATAGGAAGAGAGAAAAAATTGTTGGTGTCATACCTAGCTTCCATCTAATATAGTCTTATGTTATTTTTCTCTCTCTCTTTGTTGCATACATCTTCATTACTCTCATTCAGTTATATGTCTTTTCATTTTATTGTATTTTTTCAAGAGGTATGTTATGATTCATACATTATATATTCATGTGATTATTTACATGAATTATCATTTTTTTCTACATGTAATCCAACTAGTAGAAACCACACTCTTGTTTTTCTTTTTGTGACATCTGTTTGAAAGACATTGGGAACATATAAGTTATATGCGACCCCACTTCTTAGATATTCGATATACTTTTGACGGCCATGATTGTTTATACCAAAATATTATACTAAATATTGTTTTATTTATCATTTTTTTTTTACAAAACATATTTTGATGACCTGACCCATCATAAAATTAGGATGAATCTTAAGAAAAAAAAAAAAAAACATATATTTTTTGTAAAAATAAATGACCAAAATACCTCTATAATTTCCAGGGGTATTTTGGTAATTATTCATATCCGGATATTTTATTATGATTTTTATCATGTGCGCTCCTGTCAAATCTATACATGCCCCAATTTTTGCTTCAATATTATTTATAGAATAACAATAAAACATAAAAACTATGAGACGTACGATCAATATCTAATAGTTAAAAGCCAACTTGTGACATTGTGACTTAAGCTATCTCAACCATCTACTTAGATCTACCGATTGAGATCGGTCACATATACTAAACATTAATCACTAAAATAGTTTTTTAATTTTAAATTGGTATATTCGATTATAGAGAGAGTAAGAGAAAGAGGAAAATTTTGTTAGATCCATCTTCACATATTAGTTTCTATTAAATAATAATTTGTTATATTTTAATTATATTATTTTCTAACCCACTCTAAATTATGATGAATCATATTAGTAATTTTATTATTAACTTATAATTAAAATATTATTCAAGATAATTAGAAAAATAAAAATGCAAAAACATATCATATAAACTTCAAAATGTCATTATAATTCCACTTATGACTTGCATTTTAAGGTAATTATTAGTCTAAAAATAGAATTTCAATTACATTATTTACATATCTAATTTGTATTTATGGTTAATTACTATCATGTTTGTCCAATCATTCACTATATAAATAAAATTATTTTTATATAGATTAGAAAATATTTACTTATAAGTATTATTTTTAAAATTGGAGAAAAAAAATGCAAAATAAAATGAAATAATGAATTATCTTTTTATTTTTTGTTTTTGGTTAATTTCTTTTTATATTGTATTATTTTAAAAATTATTAAAATCATTTTCAATAATATTAGCAAACAAAGTATGTCACATGATATATTAACAAATAAGTGATATTAATATGAAAAAAATACAAAAGAATATGTCACCCGTTATATTAACAAACAACCCCATAATAATTAGATATCTATTGTAGTTATAACTAATAATAATGTCGGTATACATGTAAAAAAAAAGTCAAATATATATATATATATATATATGCCTTTTCCTTTATATTATGAAATTGAATATTAAATAATATATAAAAAATAATATCTAAATAACTTACAAATAATAATGCTCTCGTGAGCCAGCTTATGCGCCGAACGGCTCAGAAGCTTTTAAAACAAAGCAACGGCTGGATGCAGCTTATTTAAAAAAAGTAGATTGTCAGTGACAATGTCAGGGTCTGCTTGTTCTCTCTCTCTCATCTCACCCTCCATGCACTCGTTCTCTCTCTCTCTCATGTCACCCTCCCTACACTTGTTCTTTCTCTCAGAGCACCCTGCCGTCTCTCTCTCAGAGCACAAACCAAACGCGACAGCAACCCTGCCCTCTCTCTCTCTCAGAACACCCTCACGCAGTTCCTGACCCTACCGTTTCTCTCTTAGAGCACCCTCACGCAACAGCAACCCGTCTGTCTGTCTCTCTCTCAGAGCACCCTCACGCAGTTCCTGACCCTGCCGTCTCTCTCTCAAAGCAAATGATTTTGTGTGCCCGTTCGTGCACACAGTTGGGTTTTTTCAAGCAGCAGCAACCCTTCGGTCTCTCTCTCAGAGCACCCTGACACAGCAGCAACCCTGCCGTCTCTCTCTCTCTCTCAGAGCACCCTGACACAGCAGCAACCCTGCCGTCTCTCTCTCTCTCGGAGCACCCTCACAACGAAGGTAATGGTGATTTACGGTTTCATTTTGTACTGATTTTAGGGCTTTTTTTTCATTAGAAAAGAAACCAGTTATTTTTCAATCATCCAGCAGTTTGGTTTGTTAATGATACAAACAAGGTTTTTTCTTACTGTAAGAACTGATGTTGCTCTTTTAAGTATTAATTTGGAGGTTTTTTTTCGATACTCGAATGGCATCCATTGATGTTGCTTTGTAAAGTAGTAATACGGAGTTTTTTTTTTTTAATACTGGGATGGGATCCATTGATGTTGCTCTATTAAGTAGTAATACAATGGTAATGGTGATTTACGGTTTTGCTGATTTTAGGGCTTTTTGTTCATTAGAAAATAAACCAGTTATTTTTCTCATTGTTAATAGTGATTTACGGTTTCGTTTTGTGTTGATTTTAGGGCTATTTGTGGTTTTGGTGAAGATAAAATATTGGATGTTCTATTTCTCACAGTTTTTTTACTTTTTATGGATGTTTTATTTCTCACTGTTTCTTAGGTTATGACATTTATCAAATGGAGAGCCTTCATATTGCTACAAGATGAATTGCTTATGATTTATGGGTCAAGATTGCTATTGCTTCCTTCCAAGGGCAACATGGTAAAGTGGGTGAAATGGAAGGTATTTCGAGGAGGGTTGATAAGAGCCTTTGTATGGGCAAATGAAGCTCTTATTCTTGAATTCACTACTTTTGTACAAAATTGTATTTGATTCAGATGCGCTCTTATTTATATTGTTGTATCAAAGAATAACACAGAAACAGAAGAATGTAATAAAAATTGGATTTGGTGTTCAAATATTGAATAATTATTGATTTGGTTACTATTTGGTGTTAAAAAATTGATTAGGTATTGATTTGATTACTATTTGTTCCATAGCAAGGATATCATTACTCATGTCTTTTCTTTTTTCTCAATATTATTCATTACCAATATCGTTATGATGCACAGGTTCTACCATATGAAGTACTCTAAAAAATAAAACGGTCCAAAAACGATAGACATTCTTTAACTTAATTTCTTAGTAATCTTATGTTGTTATTCATGTGTGTTAGAGAGAAATTGTTTTCAAGTCTTCAAGGCATAAGGCATGTTGGTACTAACAATCACACTAATAAGTGTGAGTAATATAAAATGTTGCTCGTGGAAAGTGTGACCAAGGAATTGATTGGTCAAAAATACAAATAACCATGAAATACACAACATCCCAGCATAATGTGGCTTCTATTATTAAAGAATTAGCATAATGTCGCTTCCATGGTGCATAAGCAATGAGATATGGTTTCTTCTCATAAATATCCTCCGATATGTGCTTTATGTATTTTTGCATAGTCTGGTTTTGCACTTGTTACCTAGTTTGACACTTTGTGATGCTTTAAATTGAGACATTTCTTCCTTTAAACCCTCGATCTAAAGTTTTGCAATCTCTAGCCTATTTGTGCACGGGGTAAGCACATGGAAAAAGGTGTTTACTCCAAAACAGGGTTAGAAAGAGCTGAGCAGTTTGTATTTCAACAAGATGAAGTGAATTGGAAGAGATAGGGTTTACTAAATATTTGCATTCATAAAAAGAACTTCAAACCTCAACAAAATTTGAGGAAGAAAAAAGAAGCTAACAAAACAATTACACCCTCTCACCCGTTTTTATAGATAACATCCTTGATGTAAAGAACCTCGATGTTACTTTCAACTATAACATAAACTATAATAAGAGAATAAGTTGCATTCCACACTGGGAATAATTACATTAGTAAAAAGGATCCTTTAGTAAGAAGGGCAACCCCAAAAAACTATCACATCTTTTGAATAAGGACTATAAAAATAAAAAAGATGAGTGCAAGCAAGCACACATTTATTATAAACAAGAAATACAAAAATTGATGCAGACGTCCAAAGATACCGAGTAAGAATTGTTGCACAAGCCCTATGTTACCGAGTATTATATCATGGCCAATGCTTGTTCCTTGATTGAGCATGACATGTTCTTCTGATTCATGCATTGGATTCCATTGTTGCGTATTGCGATGCCTTAAATTGACATTTTACACGGTGGTAACATATTCATCACACCATTGGAATAAATCATAAGTTTCACTTAAACAGATGATCTTTGGATAGTCCCTAAAATTATTTTGGGACAGGGAACCTGCATCATTTCAAGCACAAGCAAATATGAACTATGAGATAAGACTTGGGTCAAGGAACCTGGTTAAAATCGCAAAACTCTAAGATCAGGATCAAAATTTAACTCAATTCTTACATCTTGATCAGTATCTTAGTAAACTGCTACTTCTCTTTGACAGTTAAAATTCTAAAATTCAGTTCAACAAACCGGCACCATGACGAGTAAGGAATAAGAGTCAGAAATCTAATAAACAGAAATAAATAAAATTCTAAAATGGATTTTGAGTGATAAACTCCAAATTAGGACTTAACAGAGCGACATCAATGGATGCCATTCCAGTATATAAAAAAACTTCAAATTAGCACTTAACAGAGCAACATCAATGGATGTCATTCCAGTATTAAAAAAAAAAAACTCCAAATTAGTACTTAATAGAGCAACATCAATGGACTCCATTCAAGTATTTTTTTTTTAAAAAAAAAACTCCAAATTAGTACTTAATAGTGCAACATCAATTCTTACAATAAGAAGAAACCCTGTTTGAACCATTAACAAACCAAAATGCTTGATGATTAAAAGGAAACAAACATAATGAATAGAAAGCCCTAAAATCAACACAAAACAAAACCGTAAATCACCATTAACAATGAGAAAAATAATTGGTTTTTTTTTCTAATGAACAAAAAGCCCTAAAATCAGCACAAAATAAAATCATAAATCACCATTACCATGGTATTACTACTTAACAGAGCAACATCGAGGGATGCCATTCCAGTATTAAAAAAAAAACTTTGTATTACTACTTAACAGAGCAACATCAATGGATGCCATTCGAGTATTGAAAAAAAAAAACTCGAAATTAGTACTTAACAGAGCAGCATCAATTCTTACAGTAAGAATTGTTTCATTAACAAACCAAAGTGCTTGATGATTAAAAAATAACTGGTTTCTTTTCTAATGAAAAAAAAGCCTAAAATCAGTACAAAATGAAACCGTAAATCACATTAACTTCGTTGTGAGGGTGTCCCGAGAGAGAGATAACAGGGTTGCTGCTGCATGAGGGTGGTCTGAGAGAGAGACGGAAGGGTTGCTGCTGCTTGAAAAAACCCAACTTTCTGCGCGAACGGGCACACAAAATCCTTTGCTCCAAGAAAGAGACGGTAGGGTCAGGAACTGCATGAGGTGCTCTGAGAGAGGGAGACAAAAGGGTTGCTTGTAATAATCCTAAATTTTTTTTTTTAAAAAAGAAACTTTTAATAAGTGATGGTCCATATGAGCATAATGGTCCTTAGGGACCATCACTACTTTCAAAAGCTTTTACCGTAAGCTTTTGTTGTCTTGCCACGTCATTTAGTGGATCGTGGTTTTCAGATGTTAAAAGTGGGTAATTACGCAACACCTCATACACATAGTGGAGGCGTTTTAAAGAAATTAATAAGGACGAAAGGTAAGACGTCACCTAACAAATTCTTTCTCGTTCTTTTTCTTACAAACAGAGTGAGCTCCTCCCTCTAGCCAAATTTTTATCGGAAGCTCCTTCTCAAATATTTTAGGTAAGTGATTTCATTATCTTGAAAAATAATCCGTTCTTTTTTAAAATGAAATGAAATAATTACTTCTGCTTATTATCATGAATTTTAAGCGCAATAAATTTTATGGGCAAGCGACCTCATTATTTTGAAAAATAATTTTTTTAATAAAATTGTGATATTTTATCTATGTTAGAAATTTTAAATGCTGTAAATTCTTAAAAATAAATTTATTTATTTTTCTTGTCTATTGTTAGAGAATTTTAGATACTGTAAAATTATTAGAAATAAATGTGATATTTCTTTTTTTAGTAAAATTGTGAGATTTCTTTCTACTGTTTTTGAATATTTAGACATTGTAAAATTCATGTGCAAATGACTGCCTTATTATTTGAAAATTGATATTTTTGCATTTGATTATAACATTGTCTGTGAAATGTTTATTTGCAAATTGACATCCCATAAATTGTGATAATTCCGTATTCTTGAATTTCTATAAGAGTTTTTTTATACATATTAGATTGGCAATTATGCTTAAATGTCTTTACGAACTGCTACCTTTCTAAATTTGAGCCCAAAATATTTGACTGGTTATTTTGGAAATGTTATTGAAAGTGACTGTTATTAATGGTTTCAGTGAAATTCATATTAATAATTTTAGTGATATGTTGAGTACATGATATTGCTGCTTTCGAATGTTTAAAGAGATTTAGAAATACTTTAAGTATGCAAGTGAACTCATCCGGTTCTCCGGTGAGGTATAAGTGGACCTATCCGGTACGTCGGTAGGGATTAAATGGACTCATCTGGTACGTCGATGAAGTATAAGTG
>NW_006499912.1:327373-353486 GCF_000471905.2 Amborella trichopoda | reverse complement strand
ATGATAGATTTTTTTGTAATCCATGATCGAATTGTTTTTGTTTTTTTGTAATCCATGATCGAATTTTTTGGTTTTTTGTAACCCATAATAGAATTTTTTGTAATCCATGATCGAAATGTTTGTTTTCTTTTCTTGTAATCCATGATCGTAATTTTTTTTTTTTTTTTTTTTGTTAACCCATGACAGAATTTTTTGTAATCCATGATCGAATGTTTTGTAATACATGATCGAAATGTTTGTTTTTTTTTTGTAATCCATGATCAAAATGTTTGTTTGTTTTTTTTTAATCCATGATTGAATTTTTTGTTTTTTACTTTTTTTGTAACCCATGATAGAGTTTTTTGTAATCCATGATTGAATTTTTTGTAATCCATGATCGAACTATTTTTTTCTTTTTTTGTAATCCACGATTGAATTTTTTGTTTTTTTTGTTTGTTTTTTTTTGTAATCCATGATCGAATTTTATGTAATCCATGATCGAACTTTATGTAATCCATGATTGAATTTTTTAAAAATTTGTGATTTTTTTTGTTTAATCCAGGATCGAATTTTTTTTTGTAATCCATGATAGAATTTTTTTAAAATTTGTGATTTTTTTTTAATCCATGATCGATTTTTTTGAAAATTTGTTTTTTTTTTTTTAATTCTATATTATTCAAAGAGAAAACGAGAGAGATGATGATTCTGAGGCCACCCTATCCCAGCCATATTATTCACATATCGAGTCCCAACAGCAACAGTGTAGGGATGAGCACAAAATACTGTAAATTAAATGCTGAATGGCGGTTCATGCAGGGAAAGAACATATCAATATTCGCATATTCATTCAAAAACATGAAAATTCTTAATGGAGTACCCTCATTTTTTATTGAATTCCTGAAAACCAATATTTATAATGAATTTTAATAATTTTTTCGAATTTTTTTTAAACTTTATTATGACCGATTCACCCGATTCCCGATCCGGATCGCCGATTCGCCGATCCGGATCGTTTTTTTGGAAGCCCGATCCGGGTCACCGATCCGTTTTTTAAACCATTGGCCGTAACCATAAATGTACTTCATTGAGACCTTGTATTACTGATCTACCCCAAATACCGTGCTGCCATATAGCCTAGTATAATTAGGACACCCAATCCAAAACTAACCCCTTTCTACCCAATCCAAAACAAACCCCTTGCTTCCTGACCTCACATGGGTTAGGGAGAGTTTCTGTGCTACTACAAAAAAAACTTAGGATATTAAAAAATTAATTTTGTTAAGTTGGTGAAGCCTAACACCGACTGCATTTTCTCTCTATTCCTTCTAACACAGTCGGCAATGCCTAGCATCAACTGTGTCTTCCTTCCATCTCTCTCTTTTATTCTCTCGCCTTTCATACTTTTCTCTTCCTTTCTCCTCCCTCCTTCCTTTTGCTCCCTTCTTCTCTTATTTCATTTCTTATTCTTTCCTCATAACCATCATTTTGTTATTCTTTCCTTCGACTAAGAGGGATTGAGGTTAGCCTCTCATGGTAATCCTGTCGTTTAGCCTTAATGTTGTTGTGCCAAGATTACTTAGCTCAGTTTATTTTCACAACAGACTAACCATCGTGCTTAGCTAGTCGGTACTGGTAAGGATCTAGAGGACGAGATCGTAGGTTTCTCACACAGGTTTGAATTGCTTCCTTCTCAAGCATGGGATTGGGATGTCGAGTGACCAAATCTCTTAACCTTGCTATGAATTGATCTACAGGTTCATCTGGATCTTGGGTCAAGGTGAGAAGCTCGATGGTTTGAACCTCTCTCTCAACCTCATAGAAGCGTTGATAGAACAGTTTCTCCATTTCCTTCCAAGTATGTACTCAGTTTGGGGGAAGCCGAGCATACCACTGAAAAGCCGAGCCATCAAGGGTTTCAATGAACTCATGGAGTAGGAGTCTCTCGTCAGTTGTTGTCTCTCGACATGCCGCTTGGAAGTGGGCGATATGCTGGTGCAGGGATGTGTTACCGTTGAACAAGGGAAACATCCCTTTCTTGTAGTGTGAGGGAAACGACACCTGATCAATGTATGAAGGGTACGACTTTTGATAAAGCATTGCACCCTACATTTTCGGGATTTGTCTGCTCTTTAGGCTGTGAGTCACCATAGTAGCATCGATGTCTACCTGTGAGATGAGGTGAGGGACAAAATTACCCTGTGAGACAGGGGAAAGAGGCTACCTTGGTGCATCTCCTGAGTGATGGGAGTTGACCTCATGGTTAGTCGAGTGTCGCACGGCATCTATGCTATCAATCTTCTTCATCATTGCACGCACCATGTCTTCGAATTTACTCATGCGCTCTTCCTGCGAGTCTCCAGGTTCGTTTACCACCATTATGCTGACTGTTTCTCTAGGGAGGTCAGCCTTAGGTGCATTTGAGGGCTTCCGAGCTTAACGGGTCGCATGTGGCAGATCGATCGGTAAGGGATTAGCATGCCCTGACTAGACTCGAGTCTTATATGCAGACCGTGTGAGAACCGGCTCTTGATGGGTCTTGGGACCATGGCTGCTGGGTGGTCAAGTCGTCTTCTATGACTCTGACCACGGTGAAGGATTCCCGCACTTCTTTAGTCTCTGTGATTCGACGAGGGTAGAAGGGATTTTGAGGGAGGAGAACCTTGGAGCAGGATGCCCCGGCTTTTTTGGTCAGCTCCTTAATCAGAATATGCAGTCCTTTATCTTGCTTGAGCTTTAGACTGCGATAAACCTCTCTCCAGAACTGAGACTGGGGTCAAGGTTGGCCTGCCTTCTTAGAGCATGAGAGGGCGGTATCCATTAGATGGGGTAGCGAATGTGGACCTTGGATGAGGGCCAGTTTGGGCTACTGCCTCGGAAGTTGAAGAACTTCATCAACCATCAGGCCTTTGCCCCGAGCTCTTTTGTGGGCTCCAGAATCATAGCGGATCTGATGAGGCTGGCTGATGATGGTACTCTTAGGGAAAACCTTCAAGGAAGGGGTCGTCTCCCGTGTGCTTGGGTTGGCGCAACAACGACGTTGCCCCGAGCAGTGAGATGAATATGCATGCGTACAAGTTTCGACCCAAGGAGGCTTGATCCTGAATGCTTACTCGTGGTAGCACAAGGGCTGCCTCAAGGTGTGACTCGAGTGGATGACCTGTGTACGTGAGGTGGAGGCCGCAGGGTCTCCTCCTCGTTGTGTTGAGCCTCTAAACATAGAGACTCGTGGTGGTGCAGGAATGTGGGGGGAAGCCTTATGGAGACCGACAGAAGCAATGACAACTTCCTTACCTTTTGCAAAAAGGGACTGGGCGGCCTTCCGACATACCTCAGCAATACGACCGACAAGTGACTTGCCGGTGACTGGGTGCATGCTGTGAGTGGCAGCAGACGTGCTACCAATACAGGGTGCCCTGATGGAAGTTCCACGAGGACGAGGAGATGGGGAGTTAGGGACCTTTAAGCCCCTCCTCACACCTATCCAGGTTAAGACCTGGGAGCTAAACACTAGGTCTTTGCTCAAAAGGAAGGTTGGGAAAGAAGTTCGGGGAACTTGTTCCCGGGAGATGTTCATGAATGCGGGGATCAGAAAATCCCCAATTCGGATAAACAGGTTAGAGAACCCGAAGGCCATAAGTGGTGTGTGCAAGCAGAAAAACAAAGGAAAAACTAGCTAAACAAAGACTATCCGACGAAGGGGTAGTAAGTTCCTAGTGGAGTCACTAAGCTGGTTAGGTGCCTTGAACTCGCCCTTCGGATCCAGATAATCTCACGGCACGTGTCTTGGGTTTCGGGGGAACTCGGGATTTTGAGATTGCTCTCTTGGGAACCTTGCTTAGGAGCGAGGGCAGGTATACCAACTGATGAGAGAGGAATTTAAGGTGGGTTCGACACTTACTCGAGCTAGCTCGCGTGGGCGCCCTCTTAGATTACGAAGAAAGCCCCCCAGTTCTACAATTGGTTCGGAATCGCTTCCCTTGGCCTGTATTCTCCTGTTTCTGCAATCACACACACATAGTTAATTTTACAAGATAAGTGGGTCGTGTGACACCCCCTTGTCTTTGGGTGAATATACACAGGGTGTGCATATTCAAAGGAGAAAAGAGAAGAAATGATGAAGTGAGAGTTAGGAGAAGGAAAAAGTGAGAAGAAGAAGAAAAGAAAGAGACATTTGACTAGGTGACTAGCCTAGAATAGTGGCTAGATTGGCATGATGATTGACTTGACGTGGTAGTAAGACAAGCACAGTAACGAGACTGGAATGACGGCAATACTACTCGATGACAAAACACCAACACCGACCAGCCTGGCACAATGGCTAGTTCGACATGATAGCAAGACAGGCACGATAACTTAGATAGGCATGACGGTAATAGTACTCGATGACGAGACTATGCTGACAGTGCTATACTTGTCCCTTAGTCAAATGAGAGAGGAAGAAGAAGAAAAAAGAGGGAGATAAGGGATAAGAAAAGTAGAGAGAAAAAGAGAGAGAGAAGAAGAGAAAAGAGATGAGAGAGAAGAGAAGAGAGAAAAAGAAGAGAGAAAAGAAGAGAGAAAGAAAAGAGAGAGAAGAGAGAGAAAGAAGAGAGAGAGTTCATGGACTGCGATGGACTTCCATCTTCCATGATGGAGAGAAGATGAGAGAAAAAGAACATGGATGACGATGGACTTCTGCCGTCCAAGATAAAGGAAAGAGGAGAGAGAAAGAATATGGATGATGTTGAATTTCCACCATTTATGATAGAGAAAAGAGGAGAGAGAAAGAACTTGGATGTTGATGGACTTTCGTCATCCATGACAGAGAAAGAGGAGAGAGAAATAATGTCATGCACGGTGATAAGCATCGTCGTGCACCTCATGAGAAAGGGGAAATTGAAACAAAAGCACAGCCTGCCACTTGGGTTAAGGCTCGGCTCACTGCGCATATTTCCAGAAGATAAAGGAAGACTGAGAACGTCATACCTGACGATGAGCATCGCTGTGAACGACTGGAGGGGAGAGAGTAAAGATAGAGTAGAGAGAAGAAAATAGAGAAAGACTTGCATGTGGCATTTCCATCATCATGCATGTTCAGACAGAGAAAAAGACAGAGTAGAGAGAGAATAAAGAAAGAAGGAGAAGATGAAGAAAAAGAAGAGAGAAGAAAACGCACATGACATTACCATCATCACGCGTGTGAGATAGAGAAGAAGAGAGAGAAGAAAATGCACACGTCATTGCCATCACCATGTGTGTGAGATAAAGAAAAAGAGAGAAATGAAAATGCACACGACGTTGCCATCGCCGTGTGTGTGAGATAGAGAAAAGGAGTGAGAAGAAAATGCACATGGTGTTGCCATCGCCATGTGTGTGAGATAAAGAGAAAGAGAGAAGAAAATGTACACGGTGTTGTCATCACCGTGTGTGTGAGATAGAAAAAAAGAGATAAGAAAATTCACACAGCATTACCATCACCATGTGTGAGAGATAGAGAAAAAGAGAGAAGAAAACGCACATGGCGTTGTCATCGCCATGTGTGTGAGATAGAGAAAAGAGAGAGAAGAAAATGCACATGGTGTTACCATTGCTGTGTGTGTGAGATAGAGAAAAAGATAGAGAAAAAAACGCACACGATGTTACCATCGTCATGTGTGTGAGATAGAGAAAAAGATGGAGAAGAAAATGCACACGGCGTTGCCATCGCCGTGTGTGTGAGATAGAGAAAATAGAGAGAGAGGGGTTCGTGCATGGCACTGTCATTGCCATGCACATTCAGTCAGAGAGGAACAAAGATAAATATCGAGAAGAAGAAGAAAGAGAGAGAATGGGACATACAACACCGCCATCATCATGTGAGTTAAAGAAAGAGAAGGAAGAAGATGACATGCATGGCTCTGCAACAGCCATGCATGTTCACAGAGAAGAAGAGAAAAGCCGAGAAAAGAAGACGAAAGAAAAAAGAGAGGAAGCAAGAGAGAGAAGGAAGAAAAAAAGAGAGGAAGATAGAGACGAGGAGGAGAGAGAAAGAGATAGAGATGAGAGGAGGAGAGAGAACACGAGACGAGGGGAGAAACTTACCTTACTACCTTACTAACCCTTTTCTTCTCTCTCCTCTCTCTCTCTCCAAGATGCACCCACAAACTCAAAGAAGATAAACTTTTATTCATCAATTGAAAGTTTGAGGGGGAATTTGGCCAGCCTTTTACAATTAGGTTAAGCATGTATTTATAGAATTGAGCCCAAACATGTGTGGATGCCCAAAAACTATCTCAATTGATGATAATTAAAATTTAATTGAATTAAAATAAATTATAAACATGGGTGCAAATTGACTGCTTTGCCCCTACCCCAACAATTCATGGAATTTCAAAACAGTCCCTACTGCAGCCCTAGAACGTGCGTGATCTTCCATGGATGATCTAGGGTTGCTCTGGTGCCCGTTTTTTTGAAAGATGATTGTTTTCTTGTAGGGCTCGGCATGGTGATCAATTTGATACCAACTTCGAGCCATGGATCGTGTTTTTAAGCCACGATCATCCGACTTGAAATTTGGGTGAATCTTGAAAACTTTGGATTGATAGTGTGCTTGTTTCTTGATGTCTTTCTATGATTTCGTCATTGAATCACACTAACCATGCTGTCACGATCGCGTGGCAACAAACGCAGCTCGATTCGTGCCTAGACGAACATTTCACAACTTTGGAGTTTTTACCGGAATTTGGAATTCCGATATCAAAATTTGCAGTCATTTTATTGGCTTCGTGTGAAAAATTAGACTGTTCATCATGTGCAAAGTTCAGACTGGAGATAAGCCTAGACCTTACGCATACTATGGAACTAGTCTCTCGTCAATCCGTTGCACGAGCGTCGTGTTTTGACCGCTTGAGCGAGGCATGTCGCTGGTGATTTTTCTGCAACTTTCTTCACGGATCGACAACTTCTCTCTAGATTTTCTCCTTGTTCGGGCATTATCAGGGGACGTCCCACATTTCAAAACGCTTGTCCTGACGAGACGAACATACTCACAAAATTTGAGCATGATTTGACTCGAAACGAGTGAGATGTGGCCCCGAAAGTCACTGCTCAAGACTGCAAAAACAACCACCTTTAATGGTGATTTGGTGCAGGTAGAGTGCACAAGAATAGTGTGCGGCCTACCCCTTTTTGGTTTTTTACCCATAACTTTATCCTGGATTGTTCGATTAAGCCAAAACTTGATCCATAGGGGTGTTCAATCGTGCTGGATCCAATGGAAGTTGTCCAATAGCAATTTGACTCACTAAAAATAAAGCTCTAGTTATAGGTTCCCTTTTAGGGTGCTAGAGACTGATTTTTCTGAAATTGTTTCTTTGTTTGCAATGCCTTAGACATGTCAGATTGCAACGAAACATGGAAAGTTGCCTTTTGAAATGCTTAAGAACATTATGACTTGTTTTGGCACAATTATGAGATTATCGAGAATTCCACTGTAATTCCGGCTTATCGACAGGCTTCTCTTTTTATTTTTTATCGGGGACTAAGGGGCTAAAAAATGTGTTCAAACAATGGTCCTTTAGCATGGGACTTGACTTGCCACCTTAGTGATTCTTTTGACTTTCGGGTCCTTTCATGAAGGAACTCAAACGGTCAGATTCTTCTTGAAGCTCGTATTTTAGGGTCCTGATATCAAGGGATCCTAACACCAGTG
Source organism: Amborella trichopoda (assembly GCF_000471905.2). Next base: position 345,838 of record NW_006499912.1, on the reverse strand, counting down.
ATTTTTCTTCAGAATGAGGGCTGAAGCCACCTAGGAGGCATGTGCTGCATCAACCTGCTTATTGGTCCAAGTGCCCATTGTGGGTTTTCCCTTGAACTTAGGCAGTGGAGCTGTAGGGATGACTTTCACCAGCCTCCTTTTATTCGGGGCTCTTTGACTCACGACCTTTCGGCCACATCCACCATTTTCTTCCATTTTTACTCACGGTTCCCTTTCGAGTTTTCATCGTGCCTGGGTTTTTATTTTCACAGAACTCTCTTTCTCATGGTTTTGCGAACATGCCCGTCTGTCATTTTTACTCGTTCCATTCCCTTGACCAAGTGTACACCATGCCCATTATTCAACTCAAGGAGTTCGTGCCTGCGACCAAAAACTATGATGGGTTTGAAGTGAATGCACCACTAATGGAGGCCGAAGCCCCTCCTGATTGGACTATCTATAGTGAACAGGCTCACCAAATGATGAGGAAAATGAATTATGATCCCTTGGCCAATCAATCATTTAGAGGAGAAAATTCAATGACTCCTCATTTCGAAGCTATCCAAGCCACGACAGCCCATCATGGGACTAAACAAGACCTAGTGTATTATCCCCTTTTGAAAAAAAAAACATTTCGAGAGGCGTTTAAAACCCAAAGAGAACACATGAGTAAGAGGAGAATGAAATCATTTGGCAAAGTCAGCCAGAAGAAGAGAAAGAAGCATTTTATTCATGAGTTCATACTTCTTACAAGTGACGGTAAGAGAAAAGACATTTTAAAAAATGATCAGTTATCTTATTGATCTCAGCTCTGCATGTTACAGGACAAGTCTCGGTGTCCTGGATACGTTCCTTCAGTTCAACCACCATTTGAATGTCCTCCTCCATTGCCATAGTTTTTGACTCAATGGTGTGAGCGAGTTTGGACAAATCTGCAGCCAAGGAGGCCTCCATTGCCCTTCTTTGAATCATCTCCTTCTCAAGTTCAGCGAATTCCTGCCTAAATATTTGCGTCTCCTCTCTTATTTTGATCATCCTCTTGTAGCAACCTTGTGCCTTCCTCTTGAGATCCAGCTGACGGCAAGTCATGGTGGCCTTCTTCTTAGTGCAAGAATCTATCTCCTCGTGGCAACGCAAGATTGACTCCTCCAATGAGGATAGCCTACTGATTTCTGCCTCACGATGCAGTATTCTCGACCGTCAGCTCTCCAGCTCATTTAGGGTTGCATCAAAATGGGAAAGGCCTTTGGCGCACTTCTAACCACAATAGTCGTGATAGAAAATTCCTTAAGCTTGGCCGAAGCCTCTCCCAACTCATTGAAAGGAAGCTCCCTTAAACCCTGAAGGCTTGCACGAAGCATGCCTGCAATCAGACTAGAAACCTTGCTAAAAATGGGCCTGGATGATGCTGTTGTGATTGTTAGTGCTGAAGAGATTTCAGCTTCAAGGACTAGGCTTGTTGAAGTGATAGCCATCTGAGCTACCTGCTCTTCTGAAATAACGACAAGCTCTTGAGCATCGTGCACCTCAGACTTAGAGGCAGCCCCGGCCTTGACCTGCCTATATTCTTAATTACTAGCCTCGTCGCCTTCTGCTGCGCTCATGGGGGCCTCCACTTCTGTCCCAGCATTCTCTAAAGAAGCTTCCTTCCCTAGTTTCTCACCTCTCTGAAATGCCTCATCAGCATTGGTAAGTTTAAGAACTGCCTCTTCCCTTTGGCTTTCGTCGATCATCGATCCAGCCTCAGCCATGGTTCCTTCCATTTGGCCTGTGCCCTCAACAGTCAGAACCTCGGTCACAGAAAGCTCAACCCCTTCATCTTCACTATTTGTGCCCTCGAGGGGGCAGCAGCCTCTTAACACTCAAAGGCATCACAAACCATAGGCCCTTCTTCTTGAATCATCATCCCTGCCTCAGTCGGGGCACTAAACCCCTGAAGCACAGAGGCCACGCTAGCATTAGATTCCCTTCCTAGAGGAGCCGCTTCAGGGCCTTCAGCCTCACTGGTCTCCATGGGAACTGGATCTGACTCAGGAACTACCCTTGGACTTAGGGGCACCTCCCTAAGTTCTCGAGTCATTTCCCGGTCAAAGCAATAATAATGGGCTCAGAAGGATCGGAGTCGTTTGCTTCAGTCTCTAAAGAAGAAGAAAACAATTCAGGAGAGATAGAAGATGTTGGAGAAAGTGCAGAAGATGATACTAGGGGAGTTGGTAAATGATCAGAGGAGGAAGGGCTACCTTCTGTTTTCGAGATCACAGGAAGTTTGGCACCTCTATGTCTTCGGGTATGCCCACCAACTTGAGCAGGTGCATGAGTGCCGGTAAGGACAGATCGTTTCCTTTTCTTTCTCTCTGTTGGAGGAGGAGCAGCCGCTTCAGAACTTCCTCCTTAAGAAAGGCCTCCAACCAGTCTACTATGAGGACTAATCCCGATCAGCGCATTCAAGTCCTGAATGGGATGCCCCTCATGACTTGGGACCTTTCGACCCTCACTCCATTCAAATACAGAACTAAGCTTATCGAAGATGCTCCCAGTTCTCTGTTTCATGACGAGGAATTGCGGCGAGGTGTCATCGACCGCTATCTCTCAGGGAATCCCGAAAGCTTGCCAGTGTGAGGGATACCCCAAAACAAAGACCTCACCAGGAGCTGAAGGATCCACCACTCTCCTCTCTCTAGTCTCTTGGTGCTAGTTTCCATTCGCTCCTTTTCAGGGGTGATCCTCATTCCAGTATCCCAGACTGGTAATTCTCCACCAGTTTGCATAGACCTCGGCCATTCTGGCCCTTCTGCCGAAGTGAGGTATCACATACTTGCTTATCTTTGTCATCTTTAGACATATGGATCAAGCAATCCGCATATGTCCTAGCAATTAGCATTCACAAAGAGTCCCAAGCTCTTCCATCTTCCCCATGTTTACCTTGCCCCGACACTTTTCAAAAAGCATGGAGAAGGGGTAGCTTTGATCAAGCCCATGCTAATGAGAAAAGCGATGAGGGAAATACCCCTCCAATCTGGCATTGTGAGGAGTCCGGTGGGGTAAAACTCCCCCTCTAACGCTCAGGATGAACATGAGTTCCCTAATAGTAGTAAGAGCGTCATCCAGCTCCTTCCCCAGTTCATCAATAAAGGCACGGTCGGTAAAGCCCCCATCCGGAAATGGGACCCGCCACATATTCAAGGAGTCATTCTCAAATAAGCCCCGAGCTTGCCCTGGGCTATGAAAGATAGCTTTTGGCCAGCAATCCTCATCAAGCAAGACCACAGTTTATCTCCTGAGCCCTGACTCTTGACATAGGTGGTAGGGAAATAGGCCCCTAGCCACCCATATACATAATTAATGGGGAATGGAGTCTTAAAGTCCCCAGGGAATGCCTCTCCTCCAACAATGCCATTCCCTCTGTCTTTACCTTTGTAAGCCTTTCCACAGGAGATGCCCCCTAAGCCATGGTATATATTGCACAAAACAGGTTGAGCAAGGGCATACTCAAGCCCTCTTGCCGTGTCACAGGCTACATATAAAGTGTCTGAACGAATGTCATTTGCCCCTCCAGGGAGTACGATCTTGCATAAAAATAAGGCCAAATATGTGGCCAAAAAGACACAGTCATTACTGGTCTCGGATTGATAAGCAGGAGGTGTCCCCTTTACAACTGCCATCCCTTTCCCCCTTAGAGTACCTCGACCCATTTCAGGGTAGTCGCCACTAGTTAGGTGCCTCGATCTCGCCCTCCCGATCTTTTGAGGATCGGACGAAACGCGTCTTGGTTTCAGGGAGACCTAGGACTTTTTAAGATTGCTCTCTCGGGAACCTCGTTTGAGAACGAGGGCAAGTGTTACCAACCGGTGAGAGAGGAATTTAAGGTGCAGTACTTACTCTGGTTGGCTCACAAGGACGCCCTCAGATCACGAAGAAAGCCCCCCAGTAATAAAACTGGTTCGGAATCGCCTCCTTTGGCCTGTATTCTCTTGTTTTTTACAATCACACACATATGGTAAAGGGTATAAGACAGGTGGGTCAGACCTCACCTTTTTCTCTTTGGTGAACATTCAAAAGAAGAAGAGAAGAATAAGAGAAGAAAGATGGGGGAGAGAAGACTTTGACTAAGCGAGGAGATCAGCACAATGACTAAATTGGTGAATAATTGGCTTGACGTGGTAATAAAATGGGCTCGGCAACTCAAACCGGCTCACATGATTACTACTAGATGTCAATACCGATATGGACTAGCTAGGCATGATTGTTAGTCTGTTGTGGCAATAAAGCGGGCACATAAATTCTGGCACAACAACATTAAGGCTAGACGATAAGACCATCATAAGAGGGTAATCTCAACCCTTCTTAATCAAACGAAAGGATAACAGAAAGAATGAAAGTCATAAAGGGAGAGTAAGAAGTACGAGAATAAGAAAGAGAAGAGAAAGAAAGAGACGAACAGAGAAAGAAGGAGAAGAGTGTGAGAGAAGAGAGAAGGAAGGAGAAAAGAGGGTGAAAGACACAGTCGGCGCTAGGCATCGCCGATTGGGTTGTAAAGAGAAGAGAGAAACAGACACAGTCGATGCTAGGCTTTGTCGACTATGTTTAAGAAGTGAGGAGAGAGAAGAGGCAGTCGGTGTTGGGTATCGTCAGCTCGGTTGGAAGGAGAAGAGAGAGAAAAGATGTCATCGGTGCTAGGCTTCACCGATTGTGCTGGACACAGAAGAGAGAGAGGATGCAGATGGTGTTAGGCTTCACCGACTATATTGGACAAAGAAGAGAAAGAAGATGTAGTCGGTGCTTGGCTTCTCTAATTATATTACACAGATAAGATAGAGAAGACACAATCAACGCTAGGCTTCACCAACTGTGTTAGACATAAGAGAGAGAAGGTGCAATCGATGTGAGGCTTCATCGACTGTGTTAGACTGAAGAGAGAGAAGACATAGTCAGTGTTAAGCTTCGCTAAATGTGTTAGACAAAAGAGAGAGAAGATGCAGTCGACATTAGCATTCACTGACTGTGTTAGATAGAAGAGAGAAGATGCAATCGGCGCTAGGCTTCACCAACTGTGTTAGGCAAAAGCGAGAGAAGACGCAGTCGGCGCCAGGCTTCATCGACTGTGTTAGACTGAAGAGGGAGAAGACGCAGTTGATGCTAGGCTTCACCGACTGCGTTAAATAAAAGAGAGAGAAGATGCAGTCGGCTCTAGGCTTCGTCGACTGTGTTAGACTGAAGAGGGAGAAGACGCAGTCGGTGCTAGGCTTCATCGATTGTGTTAGACAGAAGAGAGAGAAGATGCAGTTGGTGTTAGGCTTCGCCGACTGTATCAAAAGAAGAGAGAGAATATGTAGTTGGTGCTAGGCCTTATCGACTGTGTCAAAAGAAGAGGAGAGGGAAGATGCAGTCGGTGCTAGGCTTCACCTACTGTGTCAGAAGAAGAGGAGAGAGAAGATACAGTCGGTGCTAGGCTTCATCGACTGTGTCAAAAGAAGAGAAGAGAGAAAAGAGATAGGGATGAGAAGAAGAGAGAGAAAGAGAGATAGAGATGAGAAGAAGAAAGAGAAATAGATAAAAATGAGAAAAAGAAGGTTGGAGAGAAAAAAAGAGGAGAGAGAAAGATATGAGAGAAAGAGGGGAGGAGAGAGAAAGTTACCTTACTGAAAGGAACTGACCCTTTTCTTTTCTCTCCTCTCTCTCTCTCCAAGACATACCCACGAGCTCAAGAAAAATTCAGAACTTTATTGAATGATCCAAGAAAAATGAATTGGCCCTCTTTTTACAATGAGGAATTGCCTGTTTATATAGAATTGAGCTAAAACGTGGGTGTACGCCCAAACACTACCTAGAATTGAAGATAATTTCAATTTAATTGAAGTAAAAGAAATTCTAAAAATGGGTGCAAAAGGATTGTTTTGCCCCTGCCTAACAATGTGTGGAATTTCAGAATAATCTGTGTTGCTCCTCCAGAACTTGTGTGATCTTCCATGATGGATCCAGGGTTGTTCTGATGCCCATTTGATCGAAAGATAATTGTTTTCTTGTGAGGCTCGACATGGCAATCGATTTGATACCAACTTCGAGCCATGAATCATGTTTTTAAACCATGATCATGAGACTTGAATTTTGGATGAATCTTGAAAACTTTGGATCTATTGTGTGTTCGTTTCTTGATGTTTCTTCATGGTTTCTTCACTGAATCACACTGAGCCTGCCGTCACAGTCACGTTGCAACAAACACAGCTTTATTTCGTGTCTGGATGAAGATTTCGTCATCTTGAGTTTTTGATCGGAATCTTGAAATCCAATGACCAAAATTTACAGCAGCTTTGAAGCCTCCGTGTGTGAAATCCAACTGTTCATCGTACATGAGGTTCGGGGTAGAAATGGCCCTAGACCTTACGCACATAATACAATTGGTTTTGTGCCGATCGGGTATGCGGGCGTCGTGATTTGGCTACCGGAGTGAGGCATGCTACTGCTGAATTTTTCGTAACTTTCTTCATGTATCAGCAGCTTCCTTCTAGTTTTTCTCCTTGCTCGAGCATCATCACGGGGCATAACACATATTGAATCGTTCGTCTTGATGAGACGAACATGCTCACCAACTTTGAGCACAATCCGATGTTGAACAAGTGAGATATAGGCCTTGAAAGTGACGGCCCATGACTGTAAAAGCATCCACTTTTAATGGTGTTTTGGTATAAGGTGGCCACACGGGGAGTAGTGTGCGACCTACCCCTTTTCAGTATTTTTCTCATAACTTTGTCCCGAAGCACTCGATTAAGCCAAAACTTGACCCATAGGGGTTTTAAACCATGCCATATCCAATGACGGTTGTCCCAATGCTGTTTGATGTACCAAAAATATAACTCTAGTTGCAGGGTCCATTTCAGGGTGCTAGAGGTCGATTTTGCCGAAATTGTTTCTTTATGTTCACTGCCTTGGACATGTCTGATTGTGATAAAACTTGGCAGGTAGTCTCTCGAAGTGCTAATGAAGATCTTGACCAATTCTTGGATAATTTTGAGATTGTTGGAAAGTTAATCAATTGTAACTTACACCTAAACGAGGAGTGCAAAGATGATTTTATCAAGCTTGGCAACATGGTTGAAATCGTGCGACTTAATAAAGACAATAAAATCGACATGAATAGATCAGATGAATGGAATTTATATGCTATGAGCAAGAAAAGTCTTTCTTGCCAAAGACCAAAGTAATTCCCTTTTCAATGTAATGGCCTGCTATGTAACTTGATTTGTTTGAACTTTTTGATTGGTGGCTGATGGTTTTGATACTACTTGGGCAGTTAATTTTCAGTGCTTTTGATCATCTAATAACGGCACAGCACTTGTAAAATGCATTTGATATTCCATTCACCATTAAATGAATTGTTTGTATAACTGTAATTGGGCCCATTCCCATTGTGATGGCAACTTCTATGATGATGTCCCTAGCACACTACCTTAAACCTGTCCAAGGATGGATTCCTCTTATTCCAAAATTCATAATTGCTCTTCTAGAGCACACTTTTCATGGACTTCATTCCAAACCAGTTTAACCTCTCTGAAAAGATGAAGGGAAGTGCAACCAGAAGCTGTACATTCTATGTTTCATCGTGTGCTCAATTCTTTTGGCTGGCTCCAAAAACTGGGAGATAGTAGCATTAGTTTGTTCTTCTAAGTCAGTTGTCTCTGGTAACTGACTTACTGAACCAGTGGGTTTTTCTCAAAGGTAATTCGCAGAAAACTTCGAGCAGAACTTTGAATACCACTTGATTATGGTTCGCATGGAGTTTTGATATGAACTATCTGTAACCCACCCATCAAAACCGTCACCTCAAATGAAGTTCCCTTTCAAAATTCCTTGCTGATTACCACTTGAAATGGTGGCTGGTATTTCAGGGTGCCTGTGATCGATATGTTTGCTAGACCCATGGTTCTCAAGTCTGTAGAAAGAGTTTCATTCAGTGGTTGCATAGAAACTGATGGTCTTTGGGTCAGCTAATACTTAAGACTTCTGTCCCTGTCAATGATAGAAATAAGCTCTGATAAGATTGAAAATGTGGATTTCATCACCATTCTAAAGTTTTATGACCCCAGTGTAGAATGGATTGATATTTCTTGGCATAAAATGGTCGTATACTGCATAAGCGTGATGCATGCCAAAGTGAAGATCAATTACTTGTATTAGGAATTGATGTGCTAGTGCATATGGGGAACTCCTGCAATGACTCTTAGAGAAATATGTCCCATATTCGATATTTGTAGTACTTGCCTTCTATATACTTTTTCCTTGCATTTGCTTGTCCATAATCCGAAATGAAATATCAGATATCTCTTTTATTCATTGTATTCATGCATAACATTTGTCAGCAATTGAAATGCCTTCTATATATCCAGTTATTTCTTGCTTTGTGGAAAGAAATGCTGAACTGTGCTTTCCAATATGTTGACCTTGTTACTTATTCATTGGTATCTTTGTAGGTTTGTCTGTAGTTTACTTATCTGGCCGACGCTCATCAAATGATCAACTAATCGGAGCATTTAATGGTGATGACATTGATGCATTGCGAGCTTTGGCTGAAGAACCTGGGATATTTGATCTGTTTCTAACATATCCTTATTGATGCAAACACAACATCTATTGCATGCTTGGATCTTGATAAAGTTCCAATAGGTTCGGCTTTATTTGTTTTTTTGGAAATGATGGAAACATCTGTCTATCTATTACTATTTTATATATAAAGTGAGAGGAGGACCCCTTTTATTCTGGTGCCAAGTGTCTTTTTCATTTTCCATTTTAATTCCCTTAATTTTATATTATTTCTATTTTGTCCTTGTATTCATTCTTTTTATTGAGTCTCTCTCCTCTATTTAGAGATTTTATATTTTATTCTCTCTCAATGACCTCGCTCTCTCTCTTCTCTCTCAACAAGTTGTTTCTCTCTCATCTCTCAACATATTATCTCTCTCTTCTCGAACTCTATTTACTCATTCTCTCGGTTATTTTTATTTTTATCTTTAATGATATATCTCTACGCTCTCACCTATTTATTAATTTGATATGCATGCGAACTATATTTAAGGAGCTCTATTTATTCTCTATTATTTCTATTTTGGCCTTTAATGATCTCTCTCTTTGGTTGTTGGCTTTCTCACCTCTTTATTGTAATTAGAAATGCTTGCAGACTATATCTATGGAGATTTTATCCTCTCTCCTCTCTCTCCTCTCATTTGTTCTCTACCCCCATTCTATTTACTCTCTCATCTATTTATGTAGGTTTTGTTTTCTCTCCTCTCTCTCGACAAACTTTCAATTCTCTCTATTTCCTCTATCTATTTTTTGCCCTCTCAATGGATTATTCACTCTCTTTCTCTCTTAACGAACTCCCTCTCTCTTTCTTCTCTCTCAACTGACTTGCTTGCTCTCTCTTCCCCCCAATCTTTACTTACTCTCCTATATTTATGAATATTTTAATCTCTATCTCAACCAACTCCCTCTCTCTCTCAACCGATTCTCTCTCTCTCTCTCCCCCCAAAGAAAAATTAAACATTCTTAACTCTCTCACCTATTTATTAGTTTTCGATGTGCATGAAAAGTTTTTGGAAAGGACTCTTCATTAGATGTGCATGCAAATTCTTTTTAGTGCATTTAATGAGGAGAAACCAAGGAAGAGATGACCATTATGAGCTTTCGTTTTCTTTGTTCTTTTTAGCCCTAACAGGGATGTCCCTTTTTCGCACTAAAAACATCTATAAATCTTGCTTCAAATGTTACATTACAGGAGATATGCTCTCTCTCTAATTAGGTATGTTTATTTTTCTTTTCCTTATATTGTTTTCTATTCAAATTCATGTTTTATTGCTTTTCTTTAATGGTTTTTGAGAGTACGTAGATTACCTTTCTCTCTTTAAAAACTTTCATATTTTGCTTCACATGTAGGTCAAAGAAACTCTCTGTTTCATGCTAGAAATTATTTTTGACGAGTAAAGAATTATATGTGAATACTAATGGGTTTTTGAAGGGGATTGGTTGAGAAAATCATGTATTGTTAATTATCAATACTAAATAAAATTATTATATTTCATGATTTTGATTATACAAATTATATATAGTTTGGCGAGTAATATTGCTATCCAAATTTAATAATATATTTTGATAATTGCTATTTGCACCCCCTCTTTCTCTCTAGATCCCTTCTTTCTCTTGCAATTTTTTTTTGGGTATTCTGAAATAATAATTAGTATTCTGAAATAATAATTAGTATTCTAATTTTGATTTTTATATTAGAAAAAGGAATACTAATTTATTGTAATATTCATTACAGTAATGATATTATTTTTAACAATAATGTCAATTTAAGTATTATTATAACAATTACAAATTATAACACTATTATATTTAATTGAATTAATTGTCATTCGTTATTGTATTATCATTCAAAATTAGAATAAAAAAATTTCAAGACTTAGTAATTAAAAACAAAGAAATTTGCGTTCCTTATTAAATACTAATTTAATTCTATAAATAATAAATTAGTATTCTATAATGACTTGAATATAGAAGACTTTTTTTTTGTCCAATTTTTTTAAAATTATTTTTTTTGTTTTTTAAGGGGATATCTAGGATTTAGTAACTAAAAAAAAAAGAATTAGTAATTAAATATGTATTTTAATAAAATTATAAAAATAAAATAAATTTATTAATTAAAAGGAAAATGGCGCATTGCACTAAAGCTCTCTTTGTAAAAACAGATTAAATTTTCCCATTTCCACTGCATCCACTTTATAAAATTATATTTTCTTAGTTTTTTTGGGTAAGTCATTGGAGTAGAAGCCCCCTTGCCCGTGCCAAATCATGTAGTAAAAGAAGAGAGATAGTCAGGTGGAAAACTACGGCAAATAGTGGCTCTCGTATAAACCGATCCTCTCTTAGCGAGAGCATCAACTACCATATTCACCTCGTGAAAAGCATGAGCTATAGACCACCTGTGAGGCGATAACGTTTTAGACAAATGTAAACTATCGTTTGTAATCTCTAAGGGGCACGATGTTGATTTTTAATGCCATCTACTAATAGAGATGAGTCACTCTCTATCTCTATCGGGAAGCAGCCCTTTTGAATAACGAAAAGAATACCTTCTTCTAGATCTTAGAATTCTGCAAAATTATTGGACGCAAAACCAAAGAATTTAGCAAACGCCGCCACAAATCCACCATTGCAGTTTCTTATGTCCCCACCACCGCCTGCCAAACCAGGGTTGTGCAAGGCCACACCATCAATGCTCAGCTTATAACAACGAGCTTCCGGAAGTGACCATGCGACTGGGATCTTGCATTTTGGCTTCAGCTAGCGCCACTTAATCTGTAGATTGTGAATAATCACCTTTTCTTAGATGAAAGGCCCATTTTTTAACTTATGCAATGACCTTTACATGTGAAGCAATCCGAATGACAACCTGCTCTCTTCTTGATGCATTAGCTCGAAAGATTCTTCTGTTTCGCTCCTCCCACAGATACCAGATTGTCGTGAAGAAGATAGCCGTCCAGATGTTAAGAAACCCCTCTTATTTGAATCTGAAGGCTAGCCAACTACGAAGAGTATTCTGGCCCCAAGTTCCAAGCACAAACCTCTTACCACATTGCCAAGCTAAAAACCGCCAAATACCTTGCGAGAAAGTGCAATGAAACAGGAGATGACATAGGTTTTCTTCATTGTTCATGCAAAAAAGACAGATATTTGCCATATGAATAACCCGTTGCTGAAATATGGATGTAGTTAGTAGTCGATTGTGCATAGCTAGCCAGGAGAACCACTTGGCCCGTGGATGACATTTGGCTGACCAAAGAGCACGAAATACAGGTTGAGGTGAGCTTTTATAATGAATAAAGTTCCATGCTTCTTTGATTGAAAGGTTTCACTACCAGAATGGATCCATACCAATGAATCCTTCTTATGCAGCAATGGAGGATATGACGTTCCACATCTCTCCATATGCTGTTCAACAAAATGGAGGAAGATGAAGGCAATGCCCACGAATGGGGGCTACCATCAATAAAATCAGAAACCTTTCGCCCTCTAAGATTTCCCAAATCCATATGTACATTATCTTCCAAAGAATCCCAAATCGACTATACTGACAGCCATGGGTCCTTCAAGAAATCCACCATCTGTCCATTACCAATGCACCACTGAACATTGTCCCTGAGTTGAGATAATCCGAAATGAATGCCCTTCCATGCATGAGAACAACCCCTCTTAGCTACAAGCTCCCAAATGGAACACACTCTGAAATATCTGTGCTTGAAAAAACAGGCAACTACAGAAGATGGATTTGCTAAAATTCTCTAGGCAAGTTTCATCATACCCGCAGTATTGAAGTCCATGAAATCTCTCAACCCCAGCCCACCCTCCTCTCAAGGAAGGCATACTGTCCTCCATTTAACAAGATGGACGCCCTTATTTTCTGCAACTCTTGCTCATAGAAAATTCTGTTGAAGCCTCTCTATCGTATTACAAGTTTTCCTTGGCAGCATAAACAACAATATCCAGAAAATAGCAGAAGCGTTAAGAACTGACTTGAGCAATTGAAGGCGTGCTGCATAAGATAAGCATAAGGTTTGCCATGTACCTATCTTACCGATCATCTTTCCAACCAAGCTCTGACAGTAACTGTGTCGTAGATGCCCACGAAACAGTGGTAACCCTAGATATAGCACCGGCAAGTAGCCTTCATTGAACCCTAGCTCTATCAAAATCTGTGCTCGATTACCTTGTTGTACCCCAAATATGAAAACCTTGCTTTTCACAGAATTTAACATTTGGCCAGCAGTGTTTTCAAAAGTAGTGATAATCGGCTTCATAGAAGTGGTAGAGGCATAGGATGCCCTACAAAATATAATAGCATCATCAACATAGAATAAGTGGGACACCCCATTGTTGCACCCAGAGGGGAAGGCTCTGGGTATCAATCCCTGCAACATAGCCTGGTCTATTTGCCTACTAAAGAAATCCATGGCTAGTAGAAAAAAGATATCTGCTTAGTTGCGAGGCTTTTACAAACCCTATTAGACAAAAAAAAGATAAAAGAGCGAGAAGCAATGCTCAACCTACATATTTTATGATATGTTAATATTAATAACGTCGGCTCCATTATCATGTTCATGTTTTTGTAATTAGGAAATTCATTCTTGCAATATATGGGCTCTCTTATGATGGATTATAAATATAACTTCTCTCATTAGGTTCTTCCCACGCCCTCCTCTCTCTCTCTCTAAATTTTCATAAATTTTTAATTTTACTCACCACAAAACTTTATGAGTTTTTTTTGGTGATAGGGAATTGCATTATGATTCTCATTTTTCACTTAGATACATTTTATTCTATTTTGTATTAATCAAGTAATTCTTATGCTTCTTAATATTAGCATATATATGTTAACATAATCTATAATTTACGAATATTTATCATAGTTTTATGCTTTGATTAACTTTTAAATCTATACAAATGAATTTTTGGACTAGATCCATTTTCCCATTTGTTGTAAAAGTAAACCTCATATGATTGTATTAGTACTTATGTAATATTATTACCCAGATAATGCACTGTCATTATTTATTATGATTATATTACTACTAGAATTAAATAATTATATGTATAAATAGAAATGCAATTATTTTAATTCTAATCTTGTAATGATAATGCAATAAGAATAACAAAAAGGGTCGTAACCCATTGCTGGTTCTGCCTACACAGGGTCTCGGGAGGGGTGAGATGGAAACGGTCTTAACCTTTGGCTTTTTATGCACAAAGTGGCCGCTCTCAGGACTCGAACCCTCGATCTTGCGCTGTCTACCTGAGCCTTTTACTGTCACACCAAGTGACGACCCCCTACAATAAGAATAACAAATGATAATTAATTATATTAAATGTAACAAAAATATCATTTGTAACTATTGTAACAATAAGAAATAAATTGTATAATTTTTAACAAATACTATGAATGTAATTAAGTAATGAATATTACAAAAATTACAATTATAATTAGAACTATACTGATCAATAGATCATACTCATGTACATTTTATTATGTTCATGATAACAGTATTATGACTACTATATTTTATGATAAGTATGATTATTGTACTAAATATTACTTAATCATGTAAACAACAATATAATAGCAATTAAAAATTATTAATGAACTTATTTTATGAATGTTTACCATTATTATAACTGCATTGATTATACATATATAGGTGAGCTGTATTTTTTGGTAAAATATCCATATCTTTAATGTAGATTACCATGAAAACTTTGTATTTTTTTTTTTTTGTTCTTTTTGCTTCTTTATTTTATATTTGTTTATTTTAGTGTTCTCTTCTTGGATATCGGGTTTAAGGAATTTTTCTTTTCGAAATTAGGTGTTGATCAACTTATATAAGTTCTTATCGTTCTTTTGTATAATATGGTCATTACTTTTGAAGCATGCCTTGAAGAACTAATATATTGGATAACCCTATATATATATATATATATAATGTCCATTATTGCAGATCATAGTATTTGATAATTTATATTTAATATATAATCTACTTCCATCAGCAGTGTGTAAAATTTGGGTTGTTTTATCAAAATATTTAGTAGGTACTAATCTTTCATTTAGACAGTTTAAATCTGCTCCAGAGTCAATTAAGGCTAAAGATTGGAAGTCATACGCATTATTGACTACAATTTTGACTAATACAAACCATTTTTGAGTAATCACTTTTTTAAGTAAATTTAAGGATGTAGTGTCGTCCTCTTTGATTTTGACTTCTGAGGATTCAGGTTTATTTTTAAGATTAGAAGTATGGACTAAATTATCAAATTCAATATCATCATTTTCAATTGCTGCTTCTGAAACGTTGTTTTGTAATTCTAGAATTTGTATCCTATTTTTTAATTGGGATACTTCAATTTTAATATTATTCACCTCTGTTTTGAGTTCAGCAATAGTGGGTTCTTTATGAATAACTTCATGTTGACTGATTCTTTTCATTATAGTAGAGAAGATGTATTCATCTGGAGGTTTGATCAACTTAACTGGTTTAGGTTTTTCTTTAGTTAAATTAATAAATTGTGTGATGATAACTGCCTTTTGTCATCTGGATCAAATATTTTCTCTATCAAATCTAGAATTATCTTCTTTTGTCAGGGTATGAAGATTGAGTTGGAATTTTACCAGAACAAGTTGGAGTTTTGCCAGAGCATTGTTCGCATTGCTCATTATCAGATTCATCTGATGTATTTGTCCAAATAAGATTTTCATCTTGTATATTTCCTAGTAGTGACATGTCGCTACTGGATTGAGAATCCGTATCAGAACTAGTAGAGGAATTATAGATTTGTACTAGGTCAAATAGATTATTTCTTAAGGAATCAACTAATATAAGAGTTTCGATTTTCTTTTTGACCTTACATTGGCTTTTATAATGGCCAATTTTACCACATTTATAGCAGACAGGTAATTCTCTTTTGCCCTTTTTCTTAAAGGCAGAATATTTAAGAGCAAATCGTTTGATAAATTTTTCTCTTTTCTCTCTATGTTTATATTTCTTAGAATGATATTTTTCTTTTTGGTTAGATCTATGTATTTTTTTATGAGATTTATGAATTTTATCTTTTTCTATATGGTAGCCAAATTGTTCACAAAAATCACCTAATTCTTTTCTACCAGCCATTTTTTGTTTATCAAGTTGTTTCTTTAATTTCATATCTGTGCATAATGCTAATCCTTCAGCATATATTTCAGTAGATTATAGCAACTCACTGTTTACAAATACAATAACTGGAGAAGATACTTCATTCGTAAGGACAGTAAGAGGGAAGAGAAGGGATATTACAATCACACATCTAAAATTACAGAGTAATAGAGGTTACCAACTTTATGTCAAAAATCTAAAGGGAAAACCTCTATGAACTTAGTTCCTTTACGTTTATCTAAGCTCCCAGTGCTCAGCAAACCTTTTTTACCATTACAACCCATGTCTCCATTACGATCTACCAATGTACCGGAATATTTTATCCAAAGTCCACAACATAATACACCATCCAGTCCTGCTTTTTCTCCAGCCCAAATCCCATATAAATCATCCTCCTCTTCTACCAAGTCAGTATATATTGACAATGCTTTTATTGCTGATATTATCGTTGATGACAAACATGTTCATATCAACCCAAATAAATTAGCCCCCCTGTATCTCCAAAACCATTTAAGTCCTCTTAATGGCATCAAAACTAGAGAATGGTATGAGTCTGTTTTAATGGAAACAGGTTCAGTTTCAATTGTCCACTTCTTCCAAAGCAATACGAATGTATATGCTTACTCCAAGTTACAAATCAAAAAGTTCTTGGCATATGAAGATTGGGGTAATAACCCCACGCAAGGAAAAAAATTATTAAATACAGAATATCAATATAAATATTATCGATATGCAGAATATATTGAAGCTTGGCATAAAATCTTCTTTTACCAAAATCCAAATAATTCTCACTCATGGTATATCCAATTTAAAATGCCCATTCTTGAGAGATTTCTTAGTTGGTTCCGTCATTTAGTTCTTTATTTGGGGATCTTCTACCCAAATACTACCTGATTCCTTTAAAGCCTTCCAAAATAAATTCAGTGAGCATAATACTTGTTCTGACCAAATTGATTACCATATTTACTTTATGGCCATATATCAGATCCCATGGATTGTCAAATGGGAATATGCTATTAATGAAAATACTTCGAATAACTTTGAATACATTCCTCGCCTAGGGAAAAATATAAAAATCAACTGGTGAGATATATTTAGCACTAACCCACAATCTCTTTCGCTCAAGAGGATTCCTCTTTCCTCAGAGTTCTGTCATAATACTCCTGATAATAATACTGTTACACTGAATACATTTTCTTCTTATATTCAAAAGATAAAACAAGCTCATCTCCATGCTACACTCGAAGATATAGAAAAACAACTCTTTGCAATCTTTGTCGATCTTTCTACGGTTCCTACAACATCAGAAGAGACTGTCCAGTCTGGTAATCCTCTCCTTGGAGAATTTAGCCAAAGACCCGAAGGCTGACAACCAAACCCGAAGACCCTGCTCATCAGAAAACAGAGACCTCAACCACATCCGATATGACCTAAAGCTGATATGACCTCATCTTTATCTTTACTTTCGTTTGATATGACCCAAAAGCATATTTCTTTTTAGATGACAAGACCCCAACTACAGTAAATATTCTCTTACATAGTGTTTCATTACCTGAGCGATCGCCACGTGTTGAGAAAAGACCCCAACTACAGTATACGAGATTCGCTTGCATAATACCTATCGCCACGCGTCACTATCCTCTCCTTAGACCATTATCATCGCACCATCGCCAAGCAGCATCATCTCTTTCGACTGTCACTATCGCCATGAGTCAGCAACCGACACACTTACTGTTAAACCTATCTCCACCAGATTTTCTGAAGATAAGCACAAACCACAAAAGCATGGCAACCGTCCACCTGTCGCACATCCCTGCGCCTATAAATACCGCTTCCCTCAACAAAGAAGGCAGGTCGAATTTCAAGGAAGCCATACGAGAAGACCTTCTTCATCGCTTCTCTGAGTCACCTCTCTCTCTCATTCCTCTTTCTCTTTCTCCTTTCTTTAATACTGTAAATTCTCATACAGTAAGTTTGCTTTCATAACAGTCCTGTGTAAGCGACATGAAGTTGGTAACCTCTATTACTCTGTAATTTTAGATGTGTTATTGTAATATCCCTTCTCTTCCCTCTTACTGTCCTTACGAATGGAGTATCTTCTCCAGTTATTTTATTTGTAAACAGTGAGTTGCTATATATAGTTTATGATCACTCTGTTTATGATTAATGCAATTTAAATTAGTATTCAGTATTAAAATTAGAAATTCAATTTATACTTCTTGGATTGTCTTAGATATTTCTGTAATCTTTGCTGTCTTCATACTATTCTATTCATTTATTATATAGGAATTTTACAACAATTAATTAACTACAATTATGCTCTATTCATGTATTTAAGGTAGTAATTTCTGTTCTTTAATCTAGTTTAATCTAAACTGGTAGATCTTCGCGCGTTTATATATATATATATTTATATATATATAGGGAAAAGATGGGATTCGCCCACTAGCTCACATAAACATATGAGCCCAATGTCCCGGATTGATTCTGGGGCGATCTGACGATCACGGATGTCCGGTAGTGTTTGAATTTTAGTTTTTTTTTTTACAAATCCAAATCACTTTAAATTTTAGGCGTGTGTTCATAAAAAATAGGTGAATCTTTGAAAAATATCAAAAAAATATTTTACATGAAATAAATAGACCAAAATACCCCCAAAAAGTTTCAAGGGGTATTTTGGTCATTTTGTTTTCACGAATAATTTTTTTTTATATATTTATTAAGTGCGCCTTGATGAGAAAAACACACACTTAAAAATTTC
>NW_006499912.1:302662-327353 GCF_000471905.2 Amborella trichopoda | reverse complement strand
TTCAATTTGATGATACATTCACTGAATTCTCTCTCTAAGGCCATGTTTATTGGAAATATTTTACAATATTACATATATTTCATGAATATTTTACAATATTACATATATTTCATGCCACGTGCATCACACATGCATATTACTGGTGTATAATTATATTCATAGAAAGCTTACAAAACTGCTCCCAAGAAGTGGGGAGTTAATGAGGCAGCCAGCAAATCATGTCTATATGAAGTAATAACCCAAAAAATGGTGATTCAGTGGGTCCACTACATGAATAAGAAGACTTTATTCGTTGTGCTGCAAATTTCGCCAAAATGATTTTGTGCCTATAGTGATTGACCATTACTTCTTATGTTTGTCACTACTGCTCATTTTTCCATTAATCATGTATTATTGCTTGTTTTGATGCCTTAACTGGTAATCACTAATGAATGGCCACAAGGAATTTCGAATCGGGCTTATACATCCAATCCTCGGCCAGAAATTTTGGACCCTTCTGGTAGTGATGTTGTCATCTCAGAGTTGGCTGCTGAGTTAAAGCCTCGGTAAGCATTTCCAGTTTGATCTTTTAAATCAAGGGAAAAAGATGTGTAGCCTCCCATATGTATTTGGTCCCAAGAAAGCCCTTGGCCTCAAGGAAAACCCATGGACCTCCCCAAAGTTACAAAAAGTAGACCTCAAACCCCCTCGTTTGTGTTTACTCTTCATTTTTACCCTTGTTCTTTTAAACAATCCTCCCCTATCTGTAACCCACAATGAAAACCTCTCTCTCTCTCTTCCACCCATGAACTTCTCTCTCTCAAGGATGCCCCTCCTCTCTCGTGCAGCCGTCAACCTCTCTTTCTCTCTCTCTCTTTCAAAAACACTCCTTTATCTCTTTTGCAATTGTGAGCCTGTGTGTGTGTGTGTGACTTTGTTGTCTCACTTGAGCCTTTTTCGCTCTGTCTCAAATACTCCCCCCCTTTGTAATTCTGGACCTCTCTCTCTCTCTCTCTCAATGACTCCCACATCTCTCTCTTGCAGCCGTCGACCTCCCTCTCAATGACTTCCCCCTTTCCTTGGCAGTCGCCCCCTTTCATTGGCAGTCGCCAACCTCTTTCTCTCTCTCTCTTTAAGACTCCCCACTCTCTCTTGTAGTTGTGAATCTTGACTCCCCCTCTCTTGCAGCCATGAATCCCCCTCTCTCTCGCTGCATCTGTCAGCCTCTCTCTTCTCTCTCTTCCTTTATAACCTCCAGTTGAGCCTCCCTTTCTCTATCTCTTTCTACCCCCTTCCTCGCTCTTACTATACTTTTCGGGATTCTTTTCGTTCTTGAGCTTTCTTCTTCTACAATTTAAAGCATCTCTTCTCTATTTCCAGGAGATTTAGGGCTTTTGAATTGAGGAAGATGGATTTGTCTGAGTTGCAGGGTTTGGGTATAGTGTGTTATCACCATAAAGAGTTGGGAAGTTTTGGGTCTTCTATGAATCACAAAAGAATCCAAGCATGGAAATTACTGGTAGGAGGGTGCTCTGTATGCATACACTACTCTTGGTTTAAAACTAAATAAATTAGATAAAAACTTCCCTATCCTAAAAATTTTGTAGGAGAGAGTGTTTGAAAGGTGGGGTCGACAGATAGCAGGGAATAGTCTTGAACGCTGGGGTATAGTGCGGCATGGGGTAGAGATGGAGTGTTTGCATATGAATAGAGGGAGGCAGGGCTTAGAGGAGGTTAATGAAGAGAGAGAAAGAGAGTCATGGGATGGAAGAGAGGGAGTTTCATATCAACAACCTTGGGAGAGAGTTTTACAGGCGGAAGAGAGAAGGTCTCGGGCTACAAAGGAAGGGGGATTATCTAAAAGAGTGGGGGTAGAAAAGTAATTCAAACAGGTAATGAGGATAGGTGGTGGTTTGACATCCTATTTTGCAAGCTTTGCGGAGTTCGATAGGAATTTCGTGGACATGAGGATTTTCTTGGGATAAAAAATACACTGAGGGGGAATAAATCTTTTTCCCTTAAATCAAGTCATTTCATTTCTCTTGTTAAGGCATCTCAAGTGTGTGGCCATTTTTCTCTGTTGGTGGGTGAGGTGGAATTTGTATAGAGTTGTGGGCTGGTATTTTTTATTAACATATATTAGGTACTTATATGTCTTTCATTGTGGGGCTTCAAACATAGGAGTTTTGCAGAATATTGTGCTTAATGTGATTGTGGGATCATATTTCTTTCAGTTTTGGGGCTTCAAGCTGAGGAGTTTTGTATAATATTGTACTTACGTTATTGAGGCTTGAATCATACAAACTTTTGTATGATATTAGACTTATGCAAAACAGTAATTTGCATGAGGAACATTCTGTCAAATAGTTTGAATCATCGAATGTATGGTTAGGTCGTGGCATTTACAAATTCATACATGGTGAAAATAAATAACTTGGAGTTCATTAGTGCTTGTAAGTTTAATAAAAAAATATAGGCAGCAAGGCAGAGTTTCTTACATGGGAGAAACAGAAAAGAGATGTAGAGATAAATAATTCCACGTCTCCATGCCCCCTCTATTCACTCGTAATTTTGCTGAACTGCTCTCTTCTGGTTGCACGCCCAAGAAACTGATGGTACTATAGAACACAGGTCATGCATCTTTTCAAAGATCCTTGTTAATCTGCAGTATTCCCTTTTGTAAACGTGAAATTTTGAAGTAATTGACCTTAACAATGCATGTTTTGAAAAATTGCATCAGAGTTTGTGTTCTCATTGGAAGCACAATTCCGTAGTTCATTTTGGATGGCAGTACTGAGCGGTCTTCAATAGCTTTTTAGAACTATCCATTTTCATTTTTACGAATTAAAGCTCTGAAAGCTATTGCGCTGGCGTTTCTTTTAGAGCTATTGTTAAATTTTAAACCCTGTGTTGGAGGACTCATCTTAATTGAATGCTCCAATGCTGTGCTGATATTTGCTGATGATTTTCATCCAGATTCTTGTAGATTCACTGCCTTAAACTGGCCCCTTCATGAGGGATTGAAGATCCCCCTTATGCTTGTTTTTTTTGGTGAATAACATTGAATCCCTCTTATCACTGCCCCAAGCATCATTTTGTTTGTTTGATATCTCTGGAATCTCCCATTGTTCCTACATTGACATTCTCCAGATTGTGGCCATGATGGTAGCCACCAAACTATATAACTGAGGAGACGATTAGACATAAATAGAAAAAAGGGCTGAAACCCGGTTATGCAAGGTCCTGGGAGGGCTGAGCTGGAAACGGTCCTATCCTTTGCCTTTTTTTTTAATGCACAAAGTGGCCGCTCTCAGGACTCGATCCCTTGCTCTTGCGTTGGCTGCCCGTGCCTTTTACCGTCACACCAAGTGACGGCCCCTTAATAGGTATTTATTAAATAAAAAGCTAGATTCCTTTCAAAATGTTTTGATTAGAATTTCATCCGATAGAGATGTCAATTGTCTGTCTTTTTCTCACTCATGCATAGAAACAGGAGTCCTTTGAGAAGCCTCTATGAAGATGATCAATATTCCCAAATCACTATATTAAAGCTAAAACTCCTAGTGCTGGTAAAACAATTATTGAACTTCCATTGGCTCAAAATTTCCAGGGACCTTTGACTATAAGAAACAAAATCAAGTTGTTTATGTTTATGGGTTCAGTTGATAAACAACATAAGATGTTTAAACATATGTGAAACAACTTTTGAGAACAACAACACCCTGAAATGATCTATATGTATGTTCTTTTAAATGAAAAAGCCATTTGGCAAGCCCGTGGTAGAACATACATGAACTAGATGGCTGTGAAGTGCTCTAGTAACAATCAACCAGACTTCATTAGTTTCAATATTCTGTCATCCAAAACCTGACCAATGCCATCTGTGAGCATTGAACCTTGAGCATTAATTCAATCTAATGATTTGCTTAACCTAATAAATACCCAGTCCTAGATGTAGGGCTGCATGAATGCTGTCCAACACCACAATTGCTGAGATCACATGCACTTGGTATACACGAGTGCATTAGGTAGCGTGCTCTCCTGTTTCCCATGGAAAATATGACTTGTCTGTGTAGAGTCCATTAAAGACTCCTGGAGAGATTCATCATCGCCCTCTTGGCTCACGGTAGATCATTGGAGTTGACAACCATGATCTCTTTATGACAACTAAAGTTGATGAACTAGTTTCATCAGCACACCTTTAACTCCAATGGTCCATTACTAGACATCAACATTCAAATAGATATTCTGGATAGGAACATTGGCTTGCATATGACATGGGGAGTAATGAACTAGAACATGTGCATGCAACTCGTGGATAATTCCCTAGAAAGAACGTCCTTAGTCGTGACGCGAAAAGCCTTATTTGAGTGCATTGCACAAATGAAGAACAAAGAAATGCGTTTGGACGCCAGTTCCCTCTAGGTGGTTGTTGGGTGTTGCTTTGCTCAATTTTGACTACCATGACAAATAAGACAAACTATGAAAGTGTTGACCGTGAGCATATTTCTAGGAGCATTAGTGGTTTTGGAAGTCTATGTATTTACCTTGTTGAGTATTTGTCCATCCAGGTGAGGGCCTGAGATAGGGCTATTAGGTTGGGCCTTGCTGCAAACTGAGTTTTAGAATCACGTCATATTTTCATCTAAGGGGGCAGAGGAATGTGATATTCATACTGTTGATGTTGATAGGCTGCAACCCCCGTGTTTGCTGCCAACTCCTAGATCGGCAAAGCCGAATTTTGATTGGTGTACATGGGTCAACCTGGGGTCTGCTGGTTTCAGTATCCTGGGATGTGAGAGGGGGACAATTCTAGTATCGTGTGTGTCTGGTTGGAATTTCTGCCGCTCCTTATAATGGGGACACGGCATTAGTTATTGGTCTCAAGCTGTGCCTAAGGAGAGTGTAGGTGCAAATTGTGGTGGGAGGAGAGTGTCTCAGAGTGATTAAGTGGGCATGGAAAGAAATGCCAATCCCTAGGTGACTACCCACTATTTTGTGAGCAAGTCTTTGATCTGTGTCACGACTTGATGTCCGTCACTTTCTATGTCTATAAGGATGCTAATACAGGGGACGGCCTCTTCTAGTGGAGGGAGACGCCAGAAACATTATCTCTTGGGCTTCCAGGACCGCCCCCCCCTTGGTATCTTGTGCCTATTTTTGATGAAATTGAGGATCTTTGCAGGGATATGCCAATCTTATGGGCGCATATCTCGAGGACGTCGAATGGGCTCGCCGATCAGCTGGCCAAGGACGGAGCCATGGCCAACGCAGATGAATACCCACTCCTGCAGCTTCTTTTGGGTCGAGCACGAAGCACACTCTTCACTCTTTCTCCTCTCGGACGAGGCTTTTTTGTTCAACTCGTTCGGTCTTCTTTGCTCTTTCTCTTGTACATTTTCTACTTACAGTGTAAGGGGATAATTTATAATCTCATTTTGTATAGCGTCCTAAGACCTTATTTTTTACCAGAAGTACCGGTTTAAAGGTACTCTTGGATGTACTTCCTTCTCGTGTCTCTACCCTCTTTTCTTCAATACAAGGTTTAACATTTATCAAAAAAAGGATGCTAATACAGGGGCATGTCTTGTCGAATACTGGTGTGCTCAGTGGCACTATGTATGTATATGAAATTGAAAACTATGTATATAGATGACATTAGGACAGGCACCAAGCTATTATGCTGACATTTCCTATTTCCAATAGTTTGCGTTACAGTTTTCTATTTTTGTTTTGCCCCTATTCATGCTAGAGATTAGAATGAAGTCACTGTGTTGAGCTCCCATTTCTTTTAAGTATCTCTGCCACCATGCTAGCTATTTCTGTTACAAAGTATCAACAATTAAAAGAAAGAAATTGCTGCCCTGAGTATCTTGTGAATTTTTCATATTGCACTGCTTCCTCCCAACGTTGTATTATTATTGACTTATAAATGTGTCTCAAACTGTACACATTTCTCTGCTATTATTGTCTATTTTAGTTCTTTTACCATTGGCTTCATCTAGAGAGAAAAAAGGAACCATTTGCATTGTTTAATATATTTAATTTAATGGCTGCTTGATGTGATGGGTATCTCGTTTGGGATAGTTATCATATTGCAGGTGCTAAAGGGATATTTTATGCTCGAGAGCCTTATTCTAACAATGATGCGGTACATGTGACACGTTTTCTTGGTCTTGCATGTGTGGGGAACAGTACTAAGCAGGTTTGTTGATGGTATTGACGATAAAAATCGAAGAAGGTTTTTTTGAGTTTTTCACATGAATGAAGTTTGCTGATGTCGATTCCCTTTAACTAAGTGTTCTTATCTTTTTGGTCTTATTCATTAGCAATTACCTTTAATCTTGGAATTTGTATCCTAAGGGCCTGTTTGACAATTAATTTAATTGAGAATAGACTATCTTATATAAAATTAATATACTCTACAAAATAGTATTGTGTTACTTGTTTATGTACTTCGTATTATTACAATATTATTTTAATTATTTAATTTTTTTGGCAATTTCCAGCTAATTACAATATTATTTTAAGAGATTGTATACAATGAGACTATTTACCTTTGATACAAGGAAGTCACAATTACTTACAACCATCCGATGTGAATCTGATAGCTTGGGTGTGTCACAAAGTTTTGAGATTTTTTTTTTTTAAGTTTGAGCTTGGTCAATGGAATAAATGCAGCTGTCTAATTGACATCCAATGGTCAATATTAATTGTAACCACCTTGTACCAAAGATAAATCGTCTAATTTTATAGTTTTCCTTATTTTAATTATTCAACTTTTTCAGCGGTTTCTCACTATTTTTAACTATCCTTGGCCAAAAGTGATTTTTAGCAAATTTCTTTGAACAAAGTAAAAACAGCTTTTGAAAAATATAAATTCATGTGGTTTGGAAATATCTTAATGATTGAGAACCAGTGAATTGTGTATGTGGAACTTATTAAAGTCATGGCCAAATTATTGAATGATTAAAGCTGTTTGATATTGATTTTTAGGGGTTGATGGCTCCTTCTATATGCAAATTAATGGTATAATAATCCTATACGTGTTGAAGTGGAAAGAATTTACAGGTGCTTTCATTAGTATTTCAATTATTTATATTGGCATTAGAAGATTTCCTATAGCCCTATCATTGAATTGAAGGACTGTAGTTATTGGGTGATGGTTTTGTGGAAAGAGTACTCTTTCTTTAGTGATGTTTCTTGATGGCTCTGGACAAGCTAATGGTTAGAGTAAGGTGCCTGTCCTGTATTATTTCAAAGTGAGTTTCCATTGCCAATATGGCACTTTAATTTTTATGTGGAACCCAGCCGATTGTATGTCACTCATCAAGAAGTACTATGATATTTGTTTAAATAATTTATTTGAAAGATATTTTAAAGCAAATTTTTTTTGCATCTGCTTCTACTTGTGGGCATTTTGAATTTATTTTGCATCTGCTCCTACTTGGGGCAATTTCATCACTAACGTATTTAGTTATGTAGCCAGACTTTAATCCGGCCACAAACATGGTGTTAAAATATTGCCTTGAATATTGGAGGGAGAAGAATAAGTTGTGGTATAGATAGAGATGTAGAGGAAGCAGCGAGAAGAGTGACATAACCCTTAATTCCTTCATGAGTGAAGGGTGACAGTCAAAGATGTATATTTATATTGTTTCTAACCGAAATTAGTTAATGGTTAGGGTACTAAATCTTGAAATTACATACTTGTCCTTTACAACGAACATCATCATCATCATAAAAGCCTTTTCCTAATTAATTGAGGTTGGTTACACGAATCGTAGTCCTCCATTCTGCTCTATTAAGGACGATATTCTCAGTGAGGCCCTAAGTCCCTATATCTTTTCTCAGTACTTTTTGAAAGTAGTGGTTATGTGGAACTTAAAGTATTAATTTCAAAATTTTTTCTTTTATTTTTATTCCAAATGCCCTGAATTCCACTTACATGGGCAACTACATGTTGTTGTAAATTATAGATTAAAATAATACTCTAGATACAATCTAAGATCTTTATTTTTACTGCCAAAAGAAATAGAAACTATCCATGAGCTTTAAACAAACTTCCACTATAGTTTTTAATACAAAACAAGTTCCTGAAATTCATATAAAATAAGAAAAAATACTGAAAAATTAATTAAAATTATTGGGAAGACTTACTGGAATTTGCCCGGAGTTACCCTCACTGGTCTTGATACACCACACACCCGATTCCCTTATTGATGGCGCATTTTTACTCATTTAGGTGTTAGGTGTTGCTGGAAATTTTGAGATAGAAAGCATTTCAGGCAATACTTCTTTTTCTAGGGTTTTAGAGAGCTAAAAAATCAACTAGGGTTTGTAGAATGCCTATGTGAACAAACTAGGGCAAGGTGAGAGGGTTTATTTTTCTCTTGGTTGGCTGTACCTCTCTTCTTCTTAAAAAATCAGCAAACATTAGCTCTGGGATTTCATATGATACCTCTTTTCTTTTATTTTTGGGTGGTGTGATGCACGTAAAGAAGGAGAAAGAGTGGCATGACACAAATAAGGAGGAGAGAGATACATAGATCTTGTTTTGTTCCTAAAGTAGCATACATTAGTGACCCAACTGCACTTCTATATGGAATTCTCTACATGGCTTCTTTTTCTTATGGAGTAGTGGGATACATGGCTAGGCTAAGCTTGGTCTTCTTATCATTGGGGGTTAATATGGTTTGACAATTTTACCTTTCAAATCTTTCAAAATTTTTCTTACAATATGTCTCTTGAGAAAGTTGAATAGTTCTCTCTTTTATGTTTCGGTTAATTTTGATTCCGAAAACATATGATGCTTCTCCAAGATATAGAGAATCATGTCATCTACATATAGAGTGATGAAAACCATGTCACTTGCACTGACCTTGATATATATACAGTAGTCCTCTTGGTTTGGCACAAAACTAGCAGATGACAAGGTATTGCCACGACCTTGTTGCTTGTCTCAGGCCATAAAGGGACTTATTTAGTTTACACACTAGGTTTTCCTAACCCTTTTCTATGAAGCCTTATGGTTGTCTCATATAAATTTTTTTTTCTAACTCCCCATTTAGAAATGCAGTCTTAACATCCATCTAGTGGAGTTTGAAGTTGAAATGGGCTGCTAGGATTCTAAAGGAAGGGAATTTTGCTACAGGGAGAATGTCCATTATAATCTAGTCCTTCTTTCTAGGTAAAGCCTTTAACAACTGATCTGGCTTTGTATTTCTCCAATTTCCCTTATGAGTTTAATTTCTTCTTATAAATCCACTTGGAGCCTCTAGGGTTTCTATCAAGAGGTAGTTTCACTATCAACCATTGTTTTGTTTGATCGATTGTTTTGTTTGATCGAGTTTAGTTCATCGTTCTTGGTTTCTTCCCGTAGTGCCTTTTCATGACATGTTATGGCTTCTTGGTAGGAACAAGGTTCATGTAGGGATTCTTCTTTAATTATCTCATAATATTCTCCTAGGTAGGTGAAGAAGTCCGATTTTCTTTTAATTCGGTTACTTCTCCTCAAATGAGGTGGTTCGGGATCCAAGGCCTAACTTGTGTCATTTTCTATCTCATGAAACTTAGCTTGTTTCAGAGTGGCACAGCCCTCGAGGAATTCTCCCTCAAGGAATGAGCATCCCTACTGTCAAGGACAACCCTTGTGTCAGGATTATAAAAATGATATCTCTTACCATATGGTGGGTATCCTAGGAAGATGGACTTAATAGTTTTAGGGTCTAATTTTGTCCTATTTGGATGGGGTATTAGGACATGGGTAGAGCATCCCCACACTCTAAGGTGATCTAGGAACAGAGCATAATCAATGAAAATCTCATGAGTTAGTGGGACAGCTTTTATGGGTGTCTGATTAAGGATATAGTTGGTTGTCAAAACAACTTCTCCCCAAAAATCTAGAAACAATTTAGCATGTGGAGAGACGAGTTAGTTTTCATTGACAATGGGTCTACATCAGGGGTTAGTGTTGAGCTCATGCCTTTGTCTTAGTTATGGATGACTTAACTAGACACTTACAAGATGAAGTACCATGGTGTATGTTGTTTGCGGACGATATAGTTTTGATTCGATTAGCGTTAACACAGAGTTATAACTTTGGAGGGTGGTCTAGAATCTAAAAGTTTTAAAACTATCCGGACTAAGGCAGCGCATATGGAGTTCAAGTTTAGTAATAATAGGAGTACAGACGATGAAGTAGTTAAGATTGATTGCCAAGAATACGAAAAAAAGTGGACTTTTGATATCTTAGGGTGATAATCTAGGAAAATGGTGAGATTGAGGGAGATGTTGCACATAGAATTAGAGCTGGGTGGGCGAAGTGGAGATGTGCGGTCGGAGTTTTACGGGGCAAGTTCTATAAGATAGCGGTGAGACTAGTGTTTCTTTATAGGGAGAAATATTAGATGATAAAAAAACAATATACCAATAGGATGAGTGTAGCTGAGATGAGGATATTGAGATGGATGAGTAGCAAGACAAGAAGGGACAAAATTTGAAATGAATACATTAATAAAAATTTGGCTGTGGCACCAATAGGGATAAGATAGAGAGAGTAGACTTTGGTAGGCTGGCCATGTGTGGTGCAGACTCGGTGCAACATTTGTTAGGAACTATGAGTTAGTTCAAGTGGAAGGCTAAAAAAAGGCAACGGGTAGGCCCAAAAGGACATGGTTGGAAGTAGTGAGAAAAGATATGGTGACTTATGGCCCTCATTGAGGATATGCCCCTTAATAGAGCATAATGGCGGACTAGGATTTGTGTAACTGACTCCCCAATTAGTTGGGAAAAGGCTTTGACGATGATGATGATGATTGCAGATACATAACATCTACCAATCTACGATATCATACTTTCCAATGCCCAATATTCAGCTTTGGTGCTGACTTGGCTACTGTTATATTTCTTATTTCTCCATGATATCAAGTTTCTGCCAAGATAAACACAAACTCCAGAGAATGACCTTGAATCTGGGTCATCGCCCAATCAATAACTAAATTTAACCCGTTATTGACCAAATTTGCAAATTCTTCACTTCATTTTTATGGTAAACTATGCCATGGCTCACTATTTGTTTAATGTATTTGATTTTTCTCTTTAAAGCTTCCCTATGAGATTGATGTAGGGAATTTTAAGAAAATGTTAAAATCAACAAGAATTTCAGGCCAGAAAAGCTATAACTTGGAGAAACCCTCCTCAGCCCAAGCTAGGGTTAAAGAAACCTAAGCTTTGCTTTCTTTTTCAATTTTGAAAAATCACATTGAATGACCCCTCTAGCCCCAATAAATCTCTTAAATAATAATATTTAATGTTTAAGGACATGAATATTTATACAATAATTAAAATGCAAAAAGACCTAACTTCACAAAAAATTGTGATAACAATTTTACAGTACTTTTCTAAACAACTCATAAAAATCTTAGAAATATAAAAAAATCCTAGAATCCCAAAAAAAATTTAAAACCCTAAATGAACCCTAAACAATATTAAAACTTCCAGAAACACCCCAAGGAATGGTAACCCATGAACACTCGTGAATAGTAAAAAAGTAAATTAAACAAAAATTAAAAATAGGAATAATTTTGTCCCGCATCAGAGATGAATGGTAATATGCATAAATTGATATACTAGATTTACTGCATATGATATATCGTGCTTCTCTTAGGGTTAGGGGATGAGATATTTAGGTAATAGTACTAGATTTCCATATGTTTATTCTAAACTCTAAAGGATAGAGATCAAAGGAAGGAATTAAATCAAAGGAGTAGATTCTCTTATTAATCTTAGACCTAGGCTATCGTCTTCCCAATCTACTTTCTTTTACACGATTTAGAGGAATGGGAGATAGAAGATTTCTAGAGTCCGTTAGTTGTAATTACTAGGAAGGAATGGAGGGATAAACAATGCTAGATTTACTTGTAATCGAGTAATAGGGATAAGGAATAGATGGAAGAAAAGATAGGAATAGAGTCAAAGCAAACATAGGCTCTGCTCAAGATGTGGCAAGGGAGCAATGTGAGTGATTTGTAAAGATAACAGCTCTTTGGGTCACTATTGATGCTGGGTTGCACAAACATGGAGAGCAAACAGGATAAGGTACCCTTGTAGTCCATGCTAAATAATTAGTGTTTGCCCTTTGGCTTACGGGGAATTGGGGCCTCTGCTTAGGGAGTACAGTTGCGACACCGAAACTCAAAGGAATTGACTAAGGCCTTGTCATATGGTGGAACATGTACTTGACTTACGTAGACCTTACGAGCTCTCGACATATGGACAAGTGTGCCTTTCCTTAACAGGATGGGAGTTTACTTCCACACAGTGCTGCATGGCTGTTCTCAGCTCGTATCATGACATGTTTGTCTAGTCTGGTAATGAGTTTTTGTTGCTATGACATGCACTTAAGAAGGAAGTTGAGGCAATCAAAGTTTGCTGAGGAGTTATGTGCCATTGCTACCAATTGAGTGCCTGCAAGTACCTGTGCTGCCAGCTGGAAGGGAGCCGGCCCCTTTGATTCCTTGTATGAACCCGTTTAGTCAAAGCACAAAAGTGGTTACGGGAGCCAATGAGCAATGCAAGGGATAGGCCCTCTAAGGAGCAATTTTATGTATCTCATATGCAAAGCATGCAATAGGTTTGAAACTTTCAATTGTTTAAAGTGCTTTATTTGCATCAATAAAATCACTCTTTTAATAGGGCTTTGACCAATATTCCAAAAAATGGCCTGCCTAGCAGCTACGCGTCCGCCTAAGCGGGCCACGGAGGCCTCGGCGCATCGCCCAGGCCTAGGCGGCCCTCCTGGGCGCTGGGTCTGTGGGCCCCCACTTAGGCGGGCTTCCATTGCCTAGCTCAGAGCAGGCACATTTTTGTAGTTTTGTTCCCTTAGTGAAAGAGGGGTGAGGAGGGTTTAGGTTTTTTTGGCTTGACTTTGATGCATATGATGTTGCTGGTCCAACTTTTTTTGATGATGATTGAAGACTCACTCTTCAAGTAGAAATTTCTTTCCTTTTTTACCCCTCTTATGTGTATGGGGTATGGAGTATGGACTATGGACTAGGATGGTAATACTGATAATGGTATGGAAGGTATGGACTATGGACTTTGGATATGTATATGAATTAATTGGATTATAAACTATAATTTGTGAATTGTGACTTGCGAGTCTGTGATTATATGATTACTATATTTTTCTTGTGATTTTGCTATTACTTAGTATTATAGTCTAGTCTAGTAGTAGTCTAGTACTGAATTTGAATGTTGGATTATATTTTCCTATTTTTCTTAATAATCTCAACTACTTTGGTTTGTCTTTGGAGTTTTGATGCAGATAAAATTGGGAAAATTCAAAATTGTAATAAAAAATTATTTTTTTTAGGAAGTGCTCATAGATAAGGTGGGGCGGGAGTTTTAGTAGGATTGGGGATATGCCCAATTTTAATATTGGGCAAAGTGATCTAGATCTCCTATTTTGATGGATTTGGGAGATTTACCTAGAGATTTATAGGATATTTAGATAGAGATAGATTTATGGGCAAGATAAAGATTGGGAAATTTTGGTGCGTGAGGATTTAGGAAAATAGGGATTAGAGAGAAAATTGGGGGAAAGAGAAAATAGGGAGAGAGAGATTAGGGAAAGGTTTAGAGGGTTTTTATTTATTTATTTATTTGCTTTGAAGTTTATTTAAAGGAAAGATATCCCTCATTGTAAAGAGATCAGAGAATGATCAGAGAATGGGAGTTGAATAAAGTTGATCTTGTGATAAGATCTTTTGGGGTGGGTTTCCTTGCAGACCATGTTTTTGGGGTGGATTCCTTTGGAGACCTTTCTTTTTGGGGTGGATTCCCTTGCAGACCTTGAGATAGGGTTTATTCTCTCAACGGTTTTCTTTATTTTGTTTTTAATTTCTCCTTGCATCAAGTTTGGATTTCGTGATCACAAAAATTGTATTAAAAATGCCTCAATATGCATTTTTTTAAGGCATAATTTAGACCTAAACAGTTTTTTCGGACGCCTCACACCTCTGTTCTTCCACCTGGGCCACCCAAAAATCTGGCTGGCCGCCCAGCTAGGACGACCTGGAACATTGGCTTTGAAAAGACTTGGCTGCCTAGCACAGGAAATGCAAAGATGCTACACATCAAAGCAATATATATCATAAATCTATGTCTTTAGGTGCAAAACACAGTATCTAGTGGACTTGATGCTACCATGATAATTTATTTGTTTTAATCCTTATTTTGCTTGAACCTTTTATTTGATGGGCAGGTTTCGATTAAAATTTGTTCAAATAACTTTAGGATAAGTTTTTATAGTTTTACCTTATATGTTGAAATTCAAATGCTGCTTTGCTTGTATTTGATTTAGTTTTTTAAAGCCACATATAGTAAATAATTTTCTTATAGTAAATGAAAGCAGGTTTATGGCCAAAAAGGATGTGGTTGGAAGTAGTCCGAAAAGATATGGGTGCTTATGGCCTCATTGAGGATATGGCCTTTCATAAAGCAAAATGGAGAACCAGGATTCGTATAGCCAACCCCAATTAATTGGGAAAAGGCTGAAATGATGATGAAATGAAAGCGGGTTTATGCTTTTGAAATATTAGATAATACTCATCATGTGGAAAATTTTTATGTTTGTTATTGTGTTTGTTGGGGGGGGTACAGAAAATAAATTTCTGTTTCTGTATGCAAGGATTGGCTGTCAAAGTTCATGGCATGTTTTGGCAGTTTTGTTTTAGATATTTATTGGTTTGTGGCGTTTCGGTCAGGGTGTCTTCTCATAAAGATATGATACTCTGTTATTATTGAGTAGTGTTTTGATGCTGATTTGACTTTGGTGTGTATGGAATGTATCTGCATCAATTTTTCCCTCTACTTCTTTAGTATTTATATCTCTTGGTTGAACTGTTATGTATTTTACTTGATGTAGTGACTTAATGGGCATTAACTTTTCATGTTTCCTGCATGCATTCCAGAAGTTTATTCATGCAATTTCACCCACCCCAGCATGTTCAATGTCTGCTACTGATATTGCCTTAAAGCCATTAGATACTACACCATCCCCCTATTTGATAGTCAAGGACGTTCATATGAATGAATCAACAAAACAAACTGGGTTATCATTGGATGTGCAATATTGGCGTTATGATACATCTCGGAAGCGCCAAAGGGATCAAAGTGAGGATGGTGGAAGATTGTGCTTCAGTTTCATTTCTACAGGTTCTTGTTCACGAGCTGAAAAATGTCAGTTTGTACATGACGATGCGTTCAGGGAGAAATATTTGAAAGGTGCTTGTTTTGATTTCATAAACAGAGGGAAATGTGAACGAGGTTCTGGATGCAAATTTCGTCACAGTTTAAGTTTCGAAGATGATGGCAGTGGCATAAATTTGAACAGGTGGGGGCTGTCAAGATTCCTTTTGGTTTCTTTGACTTATTTTATTTTACCTTTTTATTTCTTGCTAATATTATTGATAGTACTTGAAAAGATATTGATTAGTATATGAATCCTAAAAACTATCAATGCTTTTTTTTTTCTTCATAAAGTAATGTTAGAATGTCCTCTTACATGCATGTTTCATGTCTGATACTACACCACATCTTCGTGTAGAAGGCACTGTTGTGTGTACTGTATAGATCTGTTTCTACTGTTCTTTTGTTTTCAGATGTCTAAATTTTACATTTGTGCTTGAGTTGCAGGCCAAACGACAATACTGGAGTTGCATCTAGCGAGGGAAGCACTGGTCGGAGGAAACATTGTTGGTTTTGTTTATCAAGTCCCAACATAGAATCACATCTCATACTGAGTGTTGGAGAAACCTGTTACTGTACGCTAGCAAAAGGTCCATTAGTTTTAGATCATGTCCTGATTGTACCAACTGAACATTTCCCTAGTACTTTATCTCTTCCATCCAGTTCGGTGATTGAGATGCAGAAATATAAAAATTCCCTGAAGGCATATTTTAAGAGTCAAAAGAAGGCAACTGTCATCTATGAGTGGGTTTTCAACCATAGTAAATCAATTCATGCTAATCTTCAGGTGAGTTGATGCCATTGCATTCCTTTTCAAAAGTTATATTATCCTCCATTCTATTTTCGAAGATAAAAAATTTGTATTCTATGATTGGAACTTTGTTCTTTTTAGTTGATTTGCGAGTTATGTCATTGCATTCTTGCTTGCAGTATAGTCTTGATTATTTGAGGGTTATATTATTTGCATTCTTGTTGGAACTTTATTCCTTATACTGGATTTGTTTGTAATGCCTAAAACGATAATGAACTCTAGCATTCTTATAAATGCATAAGACCGAGTCATCTAGAGTTATGATAGGCATTATCTGTCCATCTGTCTCCAATTTATGTTTTGTCAAGCTTTGACCATGGGCCTGATAGATAAGAATGTCGAAGCTCCAATTCTGGAACATCAGACACTTTGAGCGCTTCAGTGGAAACACCACTGCAAGAGCAACTGAAAATGGATCTGTAGAAATTCCTATTTTTGACAAAAGCAAGATTTCCAAAATGATCAAAAAATTTCTAAGATTGAGATACATGCACATAGGAATCATTTTGATTGAAATCACTGCACTTTTCAGACAGGGCATTGACACACCAATCCTTGTCGTTGTTTTGGCCAAAAGATTCAATGACCCTATTAAAGCAATAATAGGAGGCATTCAATCTAATCTTGTCACTGGAAAAATTTGGTTTAAACTAAAACCGAATTATTTCATTTCTATCCATGATAAAATCATCCAGGATAGTGTGAGGATTTTGATTCAGACAAAAAACATTGGTATGAAGAACAACAGTTTCAACCTTGCAATTGAGTGAAAAGCCATCCACGAACTTACAAGCGAAACTAGAACCTCAACAAAAAATATTGATAACAGGTTTGTCGAAATTTTCGAACCACGAAATTTTGATAATGAAATCCAGCCTCGGTTAATCAACTGGAAGGATATGGAAATTCCCAGAAATTGGTTGGTTGATAGTTTTTCTGAAAATTACAGCCAAGACCTGTAGCCTGTAACTTTTCAAGCATTTGGGAAAAACTTGTACTTTTCTGACCGAAGAACTTTAACCAAAAGTCTCAGTCAATTAGTACCAAGCAGTCTGGCACCGAGATTTTCTGAAATAAAAGATTTATCTAAAACAAAAGATCTATCTTTAAACAAAAACCAAAACCTCTCAAAAACATTTCAATACCATTTTTTCCTGGACTGTCTAGCAATTTTGAAACTGGAAACACCAGTAATTCAAAAGATGATGAAAAGAAGAGCTTCAAAATACTGTTTTGTTTTCAAAAATCCAATTTCACAATGGGGAAGAAATAATCTTTTCTCATAACCAAAACAGGAAAAAATATTTGTTCGTTTTGGGTGAATTTAATTTTCAGGGTTATATACCATATCACCTTGATATTCTGGTTGACACAGGAGCTTCCACATGCGCCTGTTGCCCAACAGCGTTACCATTAGAAAAATGGGAACGAATGAAAAGCCCATTACATGCAACCGGCATCGATGGGAACAATACTCTCATAGAGTACAAAGCCAAAAACATTGCTGTCTAGCTGGGAAATAAAAAATTTTCTATCCTTACGATACTATGTTTTCCATTCATGCATGGAGATTTTATTTTGGGAAACAACTTTTTGCAAAATCATTACCCGATTGAGATCTTATCAAACAAAATAACTTTGACCCAATAAGGAGAAAAAATTGTTATACCTATACGTATAGAATGTAAGTATAGATGTCAGTTTGGATTCTCACCTCAAAAACGGGGAGGAACCATACAAAAATCTCAGACTAACCTTTTTATGTAGTTAGATGCTACTCATTGGATTTACAAAATGCTCGAACCATATTTCTCTGACAACCCTTTGAAATTATGGTCCAAAAGTCCAAGATATTGTAGCCTGAAACTCTCTGACCCAAACAGGATCATAAGAGTAAAACCCATGGTCTATCTCAAAAAAGATATAGACGAGTTTGCTATTCAGTTGAAAGAGCTACTACAAAAAGGCTTGATTGAACCAACAACAAGTCCCCACTCTAGCCCAGCATTCATGGTAAGAAACCATAATGAAGAAAAAAGAGGTAAAGCCAGGATGGTAATCAACTATCAAAGGCTTAACTAGAACATTGAGTTTGATGGATACTTTATACCTTGGAAAGATGTTTTGATTCATCAAACCAAGGGAGCAAAGTGTTTCAGTAAATTTTACTGCTTGTCGGGATACTGACAGATCATGCCAACAGAAGAATCTAGACCTTTAACAACTTTCAGTTCTCCGTCAAGCATTATTAATGGAAAGTAATGCCATTCAGACTCTGCAATGCACCACAGATATTTCAGAGATGGATGGATGGTATTTTTTCTGATTTAAAAGATTTTTGTGCTGTATACATTGATGACATTTTAGTGTTTACTAAAACCACACCAAAATCATCTCAAAATCCTTTCCAAAAAATTCCTTGAACATGGAATCATTTTGAATCCCAAGAAAATGGAGATTGAGAAGATCTCAATCGAATTTCTAGGCATCGTCTTAGACGAAACAGGTATAAGACTTCAGGAGCATATCATTTCCAAAATTAGGAATTTTTCAAATGAGCTTGTAGACAAAAAACATCTTCAAAGCTTTTTAGGAATTCTTAATTATTGTAGGAATTTTATTGCAAACCTCTCTAAAAAGGAGATACCTCTTTTGGAAAAACTGAAAAAGGACAAAAAATTTTCTTGGAACACGGATGACACAAACACTGTCAAACGTATTAAAGAAGAATTGAAAAATATTCTTTCGGTTTATTTTCCTAAACAAGGAGATAAACTTATCATTGAAACTGACGCCTCAAATGAAAATTGGAGAGCCGTCTTAAAGGCTGATATTGAAGGAAAAGAGTTGGTTTGTGGATATAATTCCGGTAAGTTTAAACTAAACGAGCGGAATTACATGATCTACAAAAGAGAACTACTGACAGTTATACGTGGAGTAAAAGGCTTTCACATATATCTTGCGCCAGAAAACTTTGTTATCAAAACAGATAACAAAGCTGTCAAAGACTTATTGTCCAATAAAAAGCGGGGGAAAAACCCTCGATGCATAAGATGGATGAATCTTTTACAGATGTACTCATTCTTTGTTGAGTTCATCAAAAGGTTCTAACAATGTTTTAGCTGATTTTCTGAGCAGGGAGGATGGACAGACGAAATCCTAACCAAGGATCTGTCAACAGTCAAAGATGAAATCCTAACCAAGGATCCGTCAACAGTCAGAGACGAAATCCTGAACAAGGATTTGTCAACAAAGGAAAGCGGCCACTCATAAACAATGAGGGAAGCGAATCGTCTAGAGCGAATAACCAATTTTCGCAAACGCAGAATTCGAGAGATATTTCTTACAAAGAAGCTTTAGAATTTCAAAAGGACCTTCACCAAAACTTCTCAGTAGAAACTAAACAAGTTTCTAGTTTTTTCAAAAAACCTGACATTCCAAACAATATTATGAAGAGCTAGACCAGGAATGGAAAAACCATATCTTGGGAAACAAAGCCCAATTTCGAAAACATATGAGTTCACTCTCAAACCTGATAAACAATCAGAGTCGAAATTTCGAAAAATCGAAGAGAAAATATTTCTATCCATTAAACAAATGGACTGGAATGAGGACTTCTCCTTTGGATAATTAAATTCCTTTCTTGAGATTTCACAACTCCTCAATCATCAAACAGATGATCCAGTTTTCGAAAAAATCAAAAGAATCTGTCTCTATGAAAAGGCTAAACAAGTCTTACTTAGCGACATTTTCTAAAATATCCCAAATGATGGACAAAGGTTATTTTTCAAAAATTCCAGAACTCTTGGAAAACCAGTTTGGATACCTGTACCTCGACCTGCACTAGAGTATGACAGTTGTCTTGTATCTCGACTATTATCAAAACTATGATTATGGTGAGATTGTGGAATGGGGATTAGTTGAAAGAATTATATTTGAGCACCTTCAATCACTATCCCTCAAATTCATGCCTAATTTTATCCAAAGCATGGTCTACAAAGTCTCCAAATCATGGACTCATAATGACCACTTGACCTTTGAAATAACTAGTACCACGGGGTCTCCCGCATCAGAAAACATAGTATGAATCAAAGGTTAATTTAGAGTGTTGATGTTATTCCACTGTCAATACTTTATGAAAGTTAACATAACAGGAGCTTTGTTGAGGAAAGAAGGCCGTGGAAGGAGTTCATACATTGTTAACTAGAAAAGGAAAGTTGGCGTTAACCTTTATTTTAAAAATTTACAGTCAACACAGTAGATTATTTCAAAAATGACAGAAGAAAGTGTCTCAGATATCTCTTTAGATAGTGTTTCCTCTTCTACTCCAGATTTAGGTCCCATGTTTTCTAAACAAGAACATCTTTTCGAAATAACTTATACGCCTGACAGGTTTTCTGAAACTAGTTCTCAGATAATTAATCCTTATCATGTTTATGATAAATCTAGCTTAAATTGGACCAAAAGAATAAGAACACTTTGTGGAAAAAAGAACCCTGAAACCATCAAGGAATATGTTCAAGCCTCTTCCTTTGATCAATACCAAATCCCTGCTACCCAAGCTTCCTTTGATCAATACCAAATCCCTGCTACCCAAGCTGAACAATACATCACTATCACCTTACCCAGAAATCTTTTTCCCCAATGGCTTAAAGATGGGTATACTCATATTCATTTTGGAGCCATAAAATTAGCCTTAACATTTCATGGAAGAAAAGGTATGGAAGCAGTTTCCCGGATTGCTTTGTTAGATTCCAGATTTTAGAATACCAGCATGCCTGTATCGGAACTGTGCAAACAACCTTAAACGCTGGCACTAGTTTTGTTACCTTTATCCCAAACTTTAATATCCCAATCAAAGACCCCCATTTGAGTTCTGCTTTCAAAGTCCAATTACAAATTACAGGAACCAAGCAAATTGAAACAGCCACTGTAGCTACACTCCGTTATCAAATGGTGTATAGATTACAAAATCATGCTTTTGATATAGTTACCCTTTTGCCCTTTGAACATGAAAATATTGCCTTGTTCATCAAAGTTGACAATAATTCCCAGTCTGTCTGTCATTACATTCCTAGACAAATATCTCGAGATAGGTTGTTTGAATTGATTCCATTCACATGGATTACAAATTATGAAAATTTTCAAAATCAAAGTCAACCAGTGATGCAATCAGTTTCCAGGATGACAAGAATGTCTGATGGAACAGTACAGATAAGTTTTCAGACTCCAAGAGCAGTTGAAAATCACACCAGAGAAGTTTTCCCTACTCAATTTCAAGGGCTGCTTGAAAAAGTCCCAATAGTTGCTTTTGACAAAACAGGAAAACCTATTTATGAACAAAAAACTTCTGATGGTCATAATTGGTTTGACACTTGCAATTGTTCTAGTTGTCCTAGAGATGATTTTGATGAAATACCAAAAAAGAAAAACAAAAAGAAAAATTCATCTCAACAGAAGCTTCATCAGACATATATTGAAGGTGTTCCATCGGTTGGATTACTTGGAGAAAGTTCAGGAAAATGGGATTATTATGTGACCTGTGGTAGTCAAAAACCCAAACACACTGTTTCGAAAATTGTCCCTACAGGATGGGATGATCGAAATGAAAATGATGAAAGAAAAAATCACATTTCAAAATGCTTAGCCTTTGATCCTCAAAGTTCAAGTTATGCCTCAAATTTTCCTCCATTACATGATTATGAAAAGACTCAAGAAAATGAGAAACATGTATGGAAAATAAAAAATCCCAGTACAAGAGATGTAACTGGAGCACAAAAGTCCATATCTCCAGCTGAAGCAAGCCTCAATTGGCAAGCTGAAAATGCTAAATCATAGAATTTAGCTTTACTTCGAATAGAAGAAAAACAGAATGTTATGTCTTCTCAGTTACAGGGATTTGCTGGAATAATTGTTCAATTAAAAGAAAAGATTCAATTGTTGCATGAAGAGTTGATGCAGATCTTATATACAGTAAAGGATATTCATGAGCAATCTTATTTACTGAATCAAAAAGGAAAGGAAAAAGCTTTTTTAGAAAAACAGTTACAAAGCCTTGAAAAAGATATTTGGATGAAATCTCATTACCCTCAACCACAATACCATTCCCAATTTCAACCTTTGCTTGCAAACCCATACACTCAAAATTACCCAACCTTAAGAAGTCCAGACCCTTTCCCACCTACAAGAACACTTTATTCACCTACAGGTTTAATACCACTCAGACATTTTGGTTTTAGAGCATTAAGTTCTTTTGAAGATGAAAGACGTTTTCCTGAAGAAATGTTCTTTCCTCAATTAAGAGAAAAACCAAATATCTCAATACCCAGCTCGTCACAAAATCCAATACTTAAACCCTCAGTTACCTCTACACCTGTAACCAGTCAACCACATACTCCTCCCCAAAAACCTAAAAATGAAACCCAAATGTTTCAGTCATTTGATACTGAACCTGATGTCATAGCCTCTTCAGTCCCAACCCAGATATTGATTCCCTCCAAACCCATGAACAATATAAGTTCATTCCTCAAAAACTTGACAAAACAACTTGAAGTAAACCTTTAAACTGAAACACAATCCTCAGAAGATATGTCTGATACTTCTGAAACCTTTGAAGATAAATCCTTAACTTCTTCCCTGGATTCAGACTCTTTATTAATGATGAACCCCCCTGAACCACCTCAAGTACCAGACCCTGACCCTGTCATGGAAGAAGAATTTAGACCTCCTGACCAACAAGAACCTCAACCTACCCCAACCTATGGAGTTTCATCTAAAGGATTTACTATTGATGATATTCCACCATCATGTTGGAATGACAGATTCAGAGAGATTCAAGGATGGATGCATTCATAAATGCTAAATCTTGCAAATACATTAGCCAGTACAATTTCTAAGGTCATTGTAAGGCTAAGAGGACGCCTTTTTGATTGGTACATAAATCTTGGAGAATATATGCAAACACAGTTAAGAAATAGTCAGTCCATTGTTGAGTTTCTTAATTATTTAGTCTCTGAATTCTCTGGCCCGGTTAAGCACGAACAGATTGTTGTCAGAGAAGAATTTTTTCAGCTTAAATGTTGTTCTTTCAAGAGACAAGATCTTGAAAAATATTTTTCAAAGATGAACAAAAGATATCATAAAATAGGAGGAATTGATGATATAAATTTGAAACTATTTTATCTTGAATCCATACCTCCTACTCTTGGTAAAGAAGCAACAAAGACAATAGAAAATCAAGGACTGACTATTCAAAACACCAGTTTTGGTGAATTATACCAGTTTGTTCTCCATGCTTTAGAAAGACTTTGCAACCAAGTTGAATTTGTGAAACAAATGGAAAACAATAAGTCTTTACTGGGAAAATCGTGTGATATACCATATCTCAAGATTAAATGTGATGTAGAAAAATAGTGTTCATGTCGACCTACCTTGAAAGGAAGAAAGAAGGTTGAACAAAAAAGAAAAAAGAAGAAATTCTAAATATTCAAATATCTTAGAAGATCAAGATTTCGAGGTACTAGACACAAGAAAGGTGATAGTTGCTATGTCTGTGGAAAGAAAGGTCATTTTGCAAAAGACTGCCCAAATCAGAAAAAGAAGAAAAAGATAATACATCTTTTATCACAGATTTTAGATGAAGAAGTTGATGATGATTTAGAATCTGTGTTTTCTCTTGATGATGAGCAAAGTCCAGTACCTTACTATCTATTTCTTATTCTGATGGAAATGAGTTAAATGAGATAAGCAACACCCTTGTTCCAGAGATATTGTCTCCACAGGATGAAATTTCAGACATAAACAGTTTACCCTATCAGCCTACTCCAATAGCCCTTGTTCAGATACTCCAAGAACACTATTCCAAGCCTTTGACCATACCAGCATTTTTTGATACAGGAGCATCGGCTAGTATTTTAAAACCTGATTTATTACCAAAACAATTTTGGGAAACATGTAACCAGACTTTTAGAGCTGCTAATGGAGAGAAATTTACCATAACCCAAATTAGCAAACCTATTTTGATAAAACTGTTTCCAAAATTAGTTATCCAACATAAACTCTTAGGATCCTATTTACCCAACAAAGAACTTTTACTTGGATTTGATGTCTTGCATCAAGTAAAACTTCAATGGACTTCCAAAGGATTACATTATAGGAGCCTAACATTGCCCTGGATAGCCTGTATAGACCAACCTTACACCTTAGAAGCTGTGAAACAAAAAATCATATCAGATTGTTGTGCCAATTCCCACTCTGAGTTTCTCAAAAAATGTACCAACCCATTATGGAGAAATCAGAATTTTTATGTTAAACTGCCTTTTAAGAAAAATGAAGACATAAATCCTACAAAGGCTTCTCACAGAGGTTTAAACCCAGATCTGTTGGAACAAGCTAAGCTAGAAATACAAGACTTGATGAAGGAACAGTTAATTGAGCCTACCAGTTCTCCTTGGGCTTGTGAAGCCTTTTATGTAAATAAGAGAGCTGAACAAATTCGAGGAAAACTCAGGCTAGTGATCAATTACCAACCTTTGAATACTTTCCTTGCAGATGATAAATTCCCTTTGCCAAATCAAATTGCACTATTCTCTCAGATTTCTCATGCTCATATATTTTCCAAATTTGATTTAAAATCAGGATTTTGGCAAA
>NW_006499912.1:285546-300341 GCF_000471905.2 Amborella trichopoda | reverse complement strand
ATTTTGAAAATGCTTTAACCACCATTTTTGAACCAATCTCAACACAGGCACTGATCTATATAGATGACATACTCCTCTTTTCTTCTGATCTAGATAGTCATATTCTATTATTAGAAAAATTCCACTCCCTCTGTTGTAAAAATGGTATTATGCTTTCTGAAAAGAAATGTGTCTTTGCTATTACAGAAATAGATTTCCTTGGTAGGCATTTTCACAATGGAATGTACAAACTCCCGCCCCATATAGCCAAACACTTGCTAGAGTTTTCGGATACTTTATCTTCTGTAAAACAAATCCAACAATTTTTAGGAATTGTAAATTACATGTCCCCTTTTAATCCCAAACTTTCTCTGTTTACTAGTCCTCTTTACCTTTTACTAAAGAAAAAAGCACCACCATGGACAAGAAAACAGACTGAGTGCGTTCTAGAGTTCAAAAGATTATCTCAAAATTTACCTTCTTTAAAAATCCCATCTACATGTAAAAGAATTTTGTAAACAGATGCTTCTGATGAATTTTGAGCATGCATTTTGCTTGAAGAAAAAGAAAAGGACAGAATGATTTGTGGATACAAAAGTGGAAAGTTCAAAGATTCTGAACTTCATTACCATTCAACATTCAAACAAATCCTTGCAGTAAAAAGAGGAATTGAAAAATTCCAATTTCATCTGGTAGGACATATTTTCCTGGTTGAAATGGACTTATCTGCTTTTCCAAATATGCTCAAATTCAAAAATAAGATTCTTCCTAATCCTCAATTATTTAGATGGGCAAATTGGTTTTCTTAATGGAATTTTGAGTATGAGCATGTTTCTGGAAAGAACAATATTCTGGCAGATATGTTTTCTCGAAGAAAATTTTCTGAAGAAACAAGTCTTGCAGTTGTTCCTT
This sequence comes from Amborella trichopoda, assembly GCF_000471905.2. The sequence continues at coordinate 299,450 of NW_006499912.1, read as the reverse complement.
TCATAGGAGCAATAATCAGAATAGATGAAGAAATAAAAGTTGTTCCTAATGAAATATATGACATCATTCTCTGTAAAACCATGAAATCAAGAAATGAGAATATGCAACAAAAGATGCATGAAATATTAATCAGAAATCATGGAGAATGCTTTCAAGGAATTCGATGCCATCCTACATATCCTTTTTTATCCATATTCCAAACCAGACATTATTATAATATGCCAAAATAAGCAATTTGTTTCCTCTGGTATCTTACCCAAAACCATCATATATGTTTTAATTTCCATGTAAGGAAAATGTTATCCTATCTTAGACACTGTCATTTCCTACAATAGAATCATTACATCCACCCGAATCCCAGAGCATTCAACTTCTATAAATTCCTTTTAAAGCATTACCATTATAATCAATGGATTGAATCCTTTGGTTATTCTCGCCGACCTTATATCATTGTAGCCTTCCATCAAGAACTTAGACCCCAAATTTATCCTGAATATACATATTTTACCCAACATCCTCAAATCCAAACCATTGGATGCTATGATTCTAATCTCTTGAATTTTTGGATATTTCAGACAGAATTATGGAAAGAGTTAAAAATTCTCATGTGCTACATTAATAGAATCCAGCCATAATGGATTCCTTTGGATGTCTATACAGGAACCACAGTTTGGAATGATGAGACTCCCCGAAGAGCTGCATTGCTACATCAACTACACATATGGCTTGTTGATCACCCTCCTCCTGCTGAAACACAAACAGATAGTTCCAGTGATGATACATACATTGGACCCTAACACAGCCCGTCCAATCCTTCCTCACTAAGCTACGATTCTGATGGTTACCCCCTCAATTATGACACTGATCGAGGCAGCACTGTTCAATATCACTGTGGATATCACTGTTATGTCGGCAGCACTGTTCAATAGCATTGTAGATATCACTGTTATGTTGGCAACACTGTTAAATATCACTGTTATGTTGGCAACACTGTTCAAAGCCTCTGTAGATATCACTGTTCAAGATAAGGAAGACTGTCCACTGTTCATGTTGGCCACCTGTCCACTGTTCACTGTTCATGTCTGCCACCTGCCCACTGTACATCCACTTTTTACTGTTTATAATGGCCACTTGTCCAGGCCAGCTGTTTTATTTTATTATGGTTTGGAATCCGGATTTCAAGTTCGGTGCCTATATAAGGCCCTTTGAGTCAGTTGTAACGACAGAGTGCTGTTTAGAGCATCTCAGCCTAGTTTCTTTCTTTTGGTGTGCTTCTTTCTTACTTCTGCTTGTGCTTGAAAGCTTGTTACTTCTGCTTGCTCTTGTAAGTTTGATCCTTATATTTGCTTATAGACCTTCGGTGTGCATGTTTGTCATTCTGTTCTACCTTATATCTTGTTATGATATTGTTTCCCCTTCCTCCTTATTATGTTGTTTCCTCTTCCTTATGCACATCTTTATTGGTATCAGAGCCTTATATGTGTCATGAGATTATTTTCAGTAGTTACTTTGTTGACTGGGTTAATCAGAAGTTCATACTGAGATTAGTATGCTCTGCGTCTGCTTAGTTGAACTAGGATCTCTCGCATCAGAAAACATAATATCAATCAAGGGTTAATTTAGAGTGTTGAACACTGTCAATACTTTTTGAAAGTTAACATAATAGGAGTTCTGTTGAGGCAAGAAGGCTGTGGAAGGAGTTCATACATTGTTAACTAGAAAAGGAAAGTTGGCCTTAACCTTTATTTTAAAAATTTACAGTCAACACAGTAGATTATTTCAAAAATGACAGAAGAAAGTGTCTCAGATATCTCTTTAGATAGTGTTTCCTATTCTACTCCAGATTTAGGTCCCATGATTTCTAAACAAGAACATCTTTTCGAAATAACTTATACTCCTGAAAGGTTTTCTGAAACTAGTTCTCAGTTAATTAATCCTTATCATGTTTATGATGAATCTAGCTTAAATTGGACCAAAAGAATAAAAAAACTTTGTGGAAAAAAGAATCCTGAAACCATCAAGGCATATGTTCAAGCCTCTTCCTTTGATCAATACCAAATCCCTGCTACCCAAGTTGAACAATACATCACTATCACCTTACCCAGAAATCTTTTTCCCCAATGGCTGTATCGGAATTGTGCAAACAACCTTAAAGGCTGGCACCATTTTTGTTACCTATTTCCCAAACTTTAATATCCCAATCAAAGACCCCCATTTGAGTTCTGCTTTCAAAGTCCGATTACAAATTACAGGAACCACAGTTTGAAATGATGAGACTCCCCAAGGAGCTGCACTGCTACATCAACTACACATATGGCTTGCTGATCACCCTCCTCCTGCTGAAACACAAACAGATAGTTCCAGTGATGAGACATACATTGGACCCTAACACAGCCCGTCCAATCCTTCCTCACCAAGCTACGATTTTGATGGTTACTCCCTCAATTATGACACTGATCGAGGCAGCACTGTTCAATATCACTGTGGATATCACTGTTATGTCGGCAGCACTGTTCAATATCACTGTAGATATCGCTGTTATGTCGGCAGCACTGTTAAATATCACTGTGGATATCACTGTTATGTCGGTAGCACTGCTCAAAGCCACTGTAGATATCACTGTTCAAGATAAGGAAGACTGTTCACTGTTAATGTCGGCCACCTGCCCACTGTACATCCACTTTTTACTGTTTATAATGGCCACTTGTCCAGGCTAGCTGTTTTATTTTATTATGGTTTGGAATCCGGATTTCAAGTCCGGTGCCTATATAAGGCCCTTTGAGTCAGTTGTAACGGCAGAGTGCTACTTAGAGACCTTCCGATAGCCTACACAGCTAAAGAAGAATTAGATATAGATTTAGAAAAATATCTAATTCTCTATCTGACGAAAGTACTGATGGATCTCCCCTCTGATCTAGCTAACCAAGCTAATGAGAGACTCAAGATTTCCAAAATACATTGCTGACTAATGGGAAAACCTGTCCTTTGCCAGCAGTGGCAGTATGGATAGTGTTGGAAGACGCAACATTGCCAATATGATGGAAGATTAAAATAATCTTTTTTGGGACAGACCGACTGCAAAATTATCCAGCACACATGTCCCGATGATGCAGGGATGACGCAAAACATGATGTCATTAATGGTGCAAGCTACGATGTAGGCGTTGACATGATCAATGCCACCTCATCTGACACCTCACTAGCCAAAATTATTGCTGCCAAGATGACTCATCAGTCGCAATAATGAAGCCCAGGACACCTCATCGGTTGACTCATCAATCGCAATAATAAAGCCCCGACACCTCAACCACAACAATTATTGTCCCCTGGACACCTCATCTACTTTTTCTGAACATCTCAGCTAGCTTTTACTGGCCACGTCAGTACCTTTGTACTTTCCTCAATAATGGAGCAATCAGGGCATTAATTGTGGAACTCAAATGTTGTTTGTAAAAATTTGAAGTCCGGCCTCTATAAATAGGGGCTCAGTTTAGTTGTTGGAGACATTGAAATTCAGAGCTTTACTCTGAGTTCGAGCTTTAGGGTTTTAGTCTTAGTTTTCTGCTTTCTCATATAAGCTGTTTGCTCAGTTCCTCTACTTCTTTCCTTTATAGATACAACAAATTCTCCTTCTTTTTCACCTTCTTTTTCATCTTCATATTTCTGTCATGTTGTAATTCGCTAGTCCTCTTCATCTGCTGCTGCAGCTATTCCGCATGTCTGGAGATTTCTTCCTTTTTGAGATTTTTCAATTTCTCAACTGTTTCTTCGTCGATGAAGAATTATTCTTGAATTACATCACCGAGTTTACAACTTGTTCAAAAATCTCAGAGTTGTTCTTCGAGTTTTCTTCAGGGTGCATCATGAAAACATATTCGTCCTCTTCTTCCGACTCGTTGGCAGATTCAGAGACAACTTCAAATTCAATTTCATCTTCAGAGATTTGTTCTCCAAAGCATATTTTGAAATTGTTTTCATCAAGCATTTTGATCATCTTTTTGGCATTTTGCCCTTTTTGGGGGCAGTTTGGTGCTATGTGACCGTCTTCATTGCAGATGTAGCAACGACATGAACTCTTAGGTTTGCTGTTATTTTTTCTAACAAGATACATTTTCTTCTTGTTGAACTTCTTTCCCTTTTTCCACTTTTTCCAACGAAATCTTTTCTTTTTGAAAAATTTATTTTTCTTTCCTTTTGCATCACACCCAAATTCTAAATTGTTTTTTAGAAGTTTGGTGCAGTCGTTTATGTTAAGTCCTTTTTGAGGTGAGAATCCAAACTGACATCTATATTTATGTTCTATAAGTATAGGTATAACAACTTTTTCTCCTTTTTGGGTCAACGTTATTTTGTTTGATAAGATCTCAATCGGGTAATGATTTTGCAAAAAGTTGTTTCCCAAAATAAAATCTCCATGCATGAATGGAAAACATAGTATCTTAGGGATGAAAATTTTTTAATTTCCCAGCCAGACAACAATGTTTTTGGCTTTGTACTCTATGAGAATATTGTTCCCATCGATGCCAGTTGCATGGAATGGGCTTTGCATTCCTTCCCATTTTTCTAATGGTAACACTGTTGGGCAACAGGCGCATGTGGTAGCTCCTGTGTCAACCAGAATATCAAGGTGATATGGTTTATAACCCTAAAAATTAAATGAACCCAAAACGAACAAATATTTTTTCTTACTTTGGTTATGAGAAAAGATTATTTCTTCCCCATCTTGAAATTCGATTTTTGAAAACAAAACAATAGTTTGAAGATCTTCTTTTTCATCATCTTTTGAATTATTGGTGTTTCCAGTTTCAAAATTGCTAGACAGTCCAGGAAAAGAAATGTTTTTGAGAAGTTTTTGTTTTCTGTTTAAAGATATATCTTTTGTTTTAGATAAATCTTTTATTTCAAAAAATCTTGGTGCTGGACTGCTTGGTACTGATTGACTAAGACTTTTGGTTAAAGTTCTTTTGTCAGAAAAGTACAAATTTTTACCAGATGCTTGAAAAATTATCGGCTGCAGGTCTTGGCCGTAATTTTCAGAAATACTATCAACCAACCAATTTCTGGGAATTTCTGGGAATTTCCAAATCCTTCTAGTTGATTAACCGGGGCTGGTTTTCATTATCAAAATTTCGTGGTTTGAAAATTTCGACAAACCTGTTATCAATATTTTTTGTTGAGGTTCTAGTTTCGCTTGTAAGTTCGTGGATGGTTTTCCACTCAATTGCAAGGTTGAAACTGTTGTTCTTCATACGAATGTTTTTGGTCTGAATCAGAATCCTCACACCATCCTGGATGTTTTTATCATGGATAGAAATGTAATAATTCAGTTTTATTTTAAACCAAATTTTCTAGTGACAAGATTAGATTGCATGCCTCCTATTATCGCTTTAATAGGGTCAATGAATCTTTTGTCCAAAACAACGACGAGGATTGGTGTGTCAATGCCCTGTCTGAAAAGTGTAGTGATTTCAATCAAAATGATTCGTATGTGCATGTATCTCAATCTTGGAAATTTTTTGATCATTTTGGAAATCTTGCTTTTGTCAAAAATAGGAATTTCTACAGATCCAATTTCAGTTGCTCTTGCAGTGGTGTTTCCACTGAAGCGCTCAAAGTGTCTGATGTTCCAGAATTGGAGCTTCGCCATTCTGTAGATTTCTTCCTTTTTGAGATTTTTCAATTTCTCAACTTTTTCTTTGTCGATGAAGAATTCTTCTTGAATTACATCACCGAGTTTTACGACTTGTTCAAAAATCTCAGAGTTGTTCTTCGAGTTTTCTTCAGGATGCATCATGAAAACATATTCATCCTCTTCTTCCGACTAGCTGTCAGATTTAGAGGCAACTTCAAATTCAATTTCATCTTTAGAGATTTGTTTTCCAAAGCATATTTTGAAATTGTTTTCATCGAGCATTTTGATCATATTTTTGGCATTTTGCCCTTTTTGGGGGCAGTTTGGTGCTATGTGACCTTCTTCATTGCAGATGTAGCAACGGCATGAACTCTTAGGTCTGCTGTTATTTTTTCTAACAACATTCCTTTCTTCTTGTTGAACTTCTTTCCTTTTTTCCACTTTTTCCAACGAAATCTTCTCTTTTTGAAAAATTTCGTTTTCTTTCCTTTTGCATCACTCCGAAATTCAAAATTTTTTTTTAGAAGTTTGGTGCAGTCGTTTATGCTTAAGTCCTTTTTTGACTTGCTTGGTTGCTTTTACTTCGATGCAGTGATTTTTTATCATGTAGAAAACAAATCTGATTCTATTTTCGAGAGTATCTACTGGTGCGGTATCAGTAACATACTTTTCGTATATTTCGGTATAAATCTCATCCGATGGAGAAGGTAGTTTGTTGAAAAACTGATTTTTTTCCAAAATTCATATTTGATTTCATCTAACATTTGGTACCATTTTTGAAATTATTTTGCAAAGCGCTTAAAACTTTGGATTTTGCAAGGTTTTAGCTTTGTGAGACAGTAATCAGAATCTTCTTTTAGATTCAGATCTAAAGCAGTGCCACATAATTCCTCTCTTAGAAGTTTTGTTACTTCTTTCAAAAGGTCTTCTTTTTTCTTGTCAAAAAGTTCTTTTTGCGAACGGATCCTTTTATAGTTTCCTCCCAATTTCGAAGATATTGTAAAGCATCACCTTGCATAGTTCTCGCTAGATAGTCGAAAAATCTATCAGTGGTCTATGTAGGATTGTTTGTTATAACAATAGTCATGGATTGTACCCACTCGTTGATTACTTGTTTGTATTCAGAGAAGGGAATATTTTTAAGATCCAAATATGTTCTAGTGACCGAAACGTATATTTTGTTTAGATCTTCCCGTCTGTTGTTTATAGTGGGAATTGGTCTTTCAGATGCTGCAGACATTTGAGGTTTTTCCTCGGTGGTCTGGCAAAAATCTTCTTTGTTAGAAGCTTCTTTATATTTTTGAAAATTTTCAAAATTTTCTTTTTGAAACTCCTTAGGTAGTCTTCCCATTCTTGGGCCGAATGCCTTTTAGATTCGGGGTAGGAATCTAGGTGATCTGGCAATTGAACCTTTCTTTTTCCTTTAAGTTCTGGATCTGGTTTTCAACTTTTTCTTCAGAATCTGATTCTGTATTAGACTCGATCGTAACTTTAAAAACTGAGAACGACTCATCTTCATCTATGTTTAAGACGAGATGGTAATTGTTTTTGATCACGAGTTTTTCATTTTTAAAAAACAATTCTTGCATACTTCTTTGAAGCTTTGATCTTTCTTCAAAATTAGTTTCTTTGATATACCAGGATTTCCAGTATTAAAGGATTTCTTTGATGGCTTTGAAATCATTATACTCTTCTTCAAGGGTCAGGATTTCAGTCCCGAAGTAGAGTGACTTACGTGGTTCGTAAGTCTCATTGAAAACATTATTTTCATTTAAAGATGGTTCAAAACGTTTTAGCAAATTTTTTGACTCAGGGTTTAAGTCTATACTATTTATTTTTCCTAAGCTACCTACTTTATTTTCTACTTTAGAAATCCCTTCTGAAATGTTTTGTTGTTTTTTTGAAATATTTTTAAACCATTGATTGCAGAAATCAAAAAGTCCATTTACACTCCTACTAATGCTTGAAATATCTTTTTCTTCATTTTTATCCAATTGATATAGATGCTCAAAATTATTTTGATCTAATTTATTTTCTTTAGCTAAGCGGTCTATTTCTCCCATGTTGTTTTTCTTGGCACCTAAGGCCTTTTGTGATAAAATAGTTTCCTTTGAACAAAACGGCCTAAACGCGCTCTTGGCTAAACGGCCTCACAGTTTGAGAAACCACATACATGCGCATGGGTTTTAGAAAAACCGAAAGAAATAAGGATGCCTTGCTGAAGAAATAATGTAAATCAAATTAAAACTGAACATAAACATTATAAAGATAATAGAAATTAAAATCTTACTAGAAGAGATGTCAAATTTCACTTTATATATTTGAATAGTGACTACAAGCTCTGAGCTCTAACAACAAAACATTTACAAGCTCTGATACCAGTTACAGACATGCGGAACCGCAGTTACAATAGTTAACTTGATTCTTGTTGGAGATTTGTTCCTTATACTTGATTTGTTTGTAATGGCTAAAACGACGATGAACTTTACATGCTTGTAATGACTAATACTGGGTCTTCTAGAGTTATGCCTGGAATTTTCTGTCTATCTCCAATTTGTGGTTTGTCCACCTTTGAATGACTTTTGGCTCAATAAATAAGTTTTTAGTAGTGCAGCTTCTTGCACCATTATGGATGTTTGCATTGACCTAAATGACACTTGACGCTAATTAGTTAAGGACAGTGATAAGTTAAGGTGCTAATACATAGTTTCTTAGCCTTTTGTTTCGAGGATTCGTTTGATGTATGTTTTGGGGTTGACCTTGAGGCTAAATAAGTTGTTACTAAGGCAGTCCAATAGAGGTGCTTGAACTTCGATAAGTAAATAAGTGGCTGTAGTTGCAGACCCACAGAGTTTCCTATCGTAAATTTGTATGCAATTTTGAACTTTCCCCCTAGCTTCATTATATAGATGGGCTGTATTTTTGAATCTGATTTCCATTTCTTTTCACTTCTAATGTCTGCTGTTATGCCCTTGATTCTATTTTCCACAAAAATTAAGTCGATTGTGTAGTTCAACATAATTCATTTTTTTTGCATTTCAATGTCATCTTTTGAGTGGTTTTGTTATCTGTGACTGATCATACACAGTTTCTGCATTTGTTTGTTATTCTATTGATAATTTAATCCATACTGGGAATCTATTTGATAGCAGGTCCTCAAGTGAACTTTTTGGTTCTTGCTATAGGCTAAGGGCCAGTTTGCTGAACTTCGAGTAAATAGGAATTTTTACATCTCTCTGCAGGTTGTTCCCGTGCCATTGTCTAAAGCTTCGTACCTCCGAGGGCATTTTATTTCTGCTGCAAGAAAGAGTGGATTTGAGTTTGAAGTAATTAGGCCTGGTGAGTTTATAACATTTACGAAACCATTCTTGTGTATGGCTATATCGGTTTATAGTGCAGGTAAGTTATTACTTTTTAGAACTTGTTTTTCAGGGGCTATAATATTGAAAGGGTTGCAATTGTGAGGGTCTATGAGCTACTTGGTTTGTAACTGGTGTGAACTGTACTGTCAGGGATGTACTAATTTATTTCTTGGTTTTTCTTTTGAGTCTCTTCTATTTACTTAGCTGTTAGTTACATTGTTGGACTCTTGACTGATTGTTATTGCCTTTTCTATTTTATACTGAACATATGTAGATTTCATGTTTCATTACTTGTGGTTTATAGTCTAAAATGAGTGCAGAATGTGACGTTAGGTAGACAGTGAGCTATCAGTTCATTTCTGGCAACTTCAAATCATGATAGGGTACTTAGAAGTATGCCAGCTCTTTATTGTCTCAAGCTTTAGCCGTCTAGAGCAATTCCTTGCTAGTGTACTCAGCAATCGTGAACTTATGCCATATTCAAGAATCCGACATGGCTCTTGCTTCCTTGCTTTCCTCTTGTTAAAAACTTGTGCTTAACATATGTAGATTTCATGTTTCATTACTTGTGGTTTATAGTCTAAAATGAGTGCAGAATGTGACGTTAGGTAGACAGTGAGCTATCAGTTCATTTCTGGCAACTTCAAATCATGACAGGGTACTTAGAAGTATGCCAGCTCTTTATCGTCTCAAGCTTTAGCCGTCTAGAGCAATTCCTTGCTAGTGTACTCAGCAATCGTGAACTTATGCCATATTCAAGATTCCGACATGGCTCTTGCTTCCTTGCTTTCCTCTTGTTAAAAACTTGTGCTTATCCATGCATGTTTCATCTTCTTGTGCAACCGTCTCAAACTCACACCAGCTATCAGAACATGCATGCCACCTAATCATTGAGTGCCTTCAATTTTTATTTATTTGAGTGTAATGCTTCTAGTGAAATATTATTTATTTCTATTCCAGATTCTCTGGATGAGTTGATTTTACAACTTGTAGAAGTTATGCTTTTGGGCATTAGACGCTCCTTATGATGGACAAAAACTGGATATCTCTCCTCTTACACTTGGTTTGCATGAGTACACATTGAAGCCCTGTTTGGGTGCACTTATTTTAGCGCGAAATATTTTGTATTACTATAAAAAAATAAGAGGCCTGTCAGCATGGCATGCCACAATTCGTGTTGAAGTTTATGCTTTCAAACCTCGTTTTTGTCCAAAATGCTTCTGACACTTCCTTACTGTACAAGGAAGAAAACCTGTTTTTCCTGATTTCGTAAAAGTGGGGTTTCTTCATACGACTCTGATCGTTTAAGATTTTTCCTAGATAGCTAAAAATAGCTTTGGCTATGACTCTGAGGATGTCGAAACAGAGCCTAAGCGTATCTTTTTATGGCTATGTTTAATTTCTTAGAGTAAAATTTTAATGTTAATCAGTTGATATGCTTTCATTTGGTTTCATTTTAGTAATTTTTGTGTTTTGTTGCTTTTGTAGATGATCATGGCAATGATGCATGGAAGGATCTGAAAAGATCATTTGATGAGAAATTCAGTTTTTTCTATGTGGAACTTCCAGAAGGTACCATACTGGCACATTCTGTTGAGGATGAGAAAGGAATATCTCCTCATTTTGGACGCGAGGTATACCACTGTTGCCTGTACTTGTGTTATTATGTTTATTGTTACAGTTTGGACTTTGTTCATAGAAGAATATAGAGGGAGGACTGCAAAAGCAAATTTATTTATTCTGGAATATCGGTTCTAGACCAAAGATAGGGCACATATATCTTGACAATGAGGCACATTCTCGTTGATAAAAATAAAAGACATAAAGCAAAGGTCAAGAGATGGCAATCAACATCTCAGGATACTAACATTAAAATTTTGTCAGCGTAGTGATTGTCGATGATCCCTTCATTTGCATGGCTCAGAATGTGCACAAAAGTTACATTTTACAGTCATAAAAAATTTCACCAAATATCATAGTCCTCCTGAACAAAACAGGGACTCTTTACGGGCTTCATCTTATGGCATTAACATAATACCTTCCCACTACTAATGGACTCCTTAATGAGTTGTTTGGGATACTTCCACATGCAAATCCTTCTTATGCATATCGAAGTTTTGATGGCCTATGTTCTTTCGATACTTAGGGTCGATAATCCAGGAAAATGGAGAGGTTGAGCAAGATGTTGCATATAGAATTAGAGCTAGGGGGCAGAGTGGAGATGTGCAACCGGAGTTTTATATGATCGCTGCATGCCAATGAAGTTGAAGGGCAGGTTCTATAAGGCAGCTGTAAGACCAGCCCTACTTTATGGGGCGGAATGTTGGGCGGTCAAAAAACAATATACTCATAGAATGAGTATAGCTGAGATGAGGATGTTGAGGTGGATGAGTGACAAGACAAGAAGGGATAGAATTTGAAATGAATACATTCAGAAAAATTTAAGTACGGCACAATAGGCGATAAGATGAGAGAAAGTAGACTTAGGTAGGCTGTCCATGTATGGCGCAGGTCTTGTACAACACATGTTAGGATGTGTGAGTTAGTTCAAGTGGACGGCTAAAAAAGGGTAAGGGGTAGGCCCAAAAGGAGATGGTCGAAAGTATTGAGAAAATGTTTGGGGACTTATGGTCTGACTGAGGGTATGGATATTAATAATGTAGAATGACAAACTAGTATTCATGTAGCCAACCCCAATTAGTTGGGAAAAGGCTTTGATGATGATGAAGATATTTTAGGTTTAATTTTGGAGATTATATTGAGGATATCTATATGCTCAATACCTGTCGTATTTGTTCATTCCAAAAAAAACTTGGAAAGAGCAAAAGCAAGCTTTTGGTAGAACTAGCCTTGTGCATCAAAGTGCGTGTGCGCCTCTTTCTTACTCCTCTTCCCCTTATTCTTAACATTATGATATTATAACATCCGCTAATAAGTTTAGTAATGATATTATGCTACAGTCATAATATTCATATTTTATATTTTTATTAATAATATTTATTTATATATTTATTATGAAATATCATCAACATCATTAATATTAGATTATTAAGTTATAATATGGTATTATAGTATAATATATTATACTATATTAAGAACATACAATGGCATTATATTATTATAATGTTATGGTATTATCTTAATAAATTAATATCATATTATATTAATATTAAAATATTGTGCATTTTATGATATTTTATTATTGTAATACTATATTAATACCAAATTACTGATAATATGATATTAAACTATAACATAATTATTATAATAATGTTGTTATTATATTTATTATAATATTTTTATGTAATATTTTTGTTATTAGTTAAAATATTTATTATTGGAACAATGATCATATAAATAGTTGCTTAAATAAATATCTATTATAAATAATAACATTATGAGTAGAATATATTCTTTTGGTCATGTGGTACTCATAATTTATGTGGTACTCATAATTTTAATATTGTTATTTAAGAATTACATATTTCACAAAATTTGCTCGCAAAGGTTTTGTTCGCTTAAGCAATATTTTTGAAAGTATTCGAGAGAAAATATTCTACAAAATAAGATTTGAATCGTCTAATTTGTTCTCATATTATAGATAACTTATTTCCAAGAAATCATTTCAAATGGTGAGATACCAATGTGTGATTATCAAATTATGCATCAACAGCTAAACTGGCTTATTAGCAAACTGCCAAAACTTAATTTTACATTTTGATGAGCAGATAGATTTGTTATGTACTGGGTTCATCTAGAAGCTATCCAAATGCCATTGTTCTTGAATCCAGATTTTCCATGTATTAAAATTTGCATACCCAAGATTTGATGCATAGCAAGATAAATGGAAGGAACAGATCCACGACTTGTAAGTAATGCATGAGCCTCCACAGTTGTAGAATCACATATCTAAAGTGGGTTCTGGTAGCTTTTGAGCTTCCTACCTTCATCTCTAAGAATCCCACCGAACATGTTGGCCTTAGATTATCTGTGACCATTCATTGATAGTTAGCTTCATGGTAGCCTCCAACTAAGCAACCCAATTTGCCTTGGGTTGAGGCATGGGTAGATCCGTAAGGCCAAAATCTTCGACTCCTTGAACAAGTCAATGACCTTGAGACCTTGAATTTCTCGTTCAAGCAAATCCTAGAATATCTCCATATTCCTAATTCACTCCTTAAGGACCAACTCATGCACCCTTTAATCCCCAAAAAATATGACTGTTCTACTCTCTTCAAATTCAGAAAGTAATAGCCGCAATGCTTAATTGCTAGAGCACCGACCCTTGGTGGGATTGCTATAGACACTTCACCATAAGGTCCTCCATTGAAGGTGCGTCACCCATTGCATGCCATAGAGGTTAAGAATGTGGGTCCATATGGTCATGGCATACCTAAAATGAATAGGAAGGGTGGTTTGTCATTTTCTCCATTGTCATCATCGTCATCCAAGCCTTACCCCGAACTATATTGTGTTTGCTGTACGAATCCTGTTCAGCCATTCCACTCCATCAAGGTCTATACCTCTAGTCACCATATATTTTCTCATTGCTTCCATCCATATTTTTTGGGGCTTTTCCTTTGCCTTTTTAAAGCCTTCCACTTGAACCAAATCACCCCTCCTAACTACTGTTGTTCTAGGTTGACATTGAACATGACTAGACCACCTAAGCTTATTTTTCTTATTTTATCTCATATTGGAACTATTCCTTATTTCCTTCTTTAGACATGTCATTTTCTCCTTAGTTCGACATAAAATACACATATGGGGAATCTGCATGCTTTGCCTTCGAGGGTAATCAACCGTTAATACACTAGCCGGCATGCCAACCATCCAAATGATGGAAACCTAGAGGGTGTGGAGAGAGAGAGAGAGAGAGAGAGAGAGAGAGAGAGAGAGAGAGAGAGAGCA
>NW_006499912.1:262972-273561 GCF_000471905.2 Amborella trichopoda | reverse complement strand
TCTCTCTCTCTCTCTCTCTCTCCTCTCTCTCCTCTCTCTCTCTCCCTCTCTCTCTCTCTCTTATTCTCTTTGTTTTAGGATTTCCAAAGTATTGTGTGTGTGGTGAAACCCTAAGAGGTATGCCCTAGTCACTAGGGGGGCCACGCCCTAGACTAGAGAGAGTGCATGTGATTGTGTTTGTGCTTTGAGATCTTTTTCTATCCCATATCATGCTCTCAAGAGGTTTTGCCTAGGCTTCTCAAATTATGAGATAATATTCGGATCAAAATCTTGTATGCCATTAGTGGAGGAGACTTGGTGTGGGGTGTACGAAGTCTTTGGGGGGTAACTCGATGCAAGGTATTTGGTATTGACTTCTGCCATGTTTTCTTGAACTAATATAAAGGTTTATGTAATTTTTCAGATTTATATATTGAATGAAAATATTAATGGCATGCAAGTGAAAATCCTTCGCATACTTTGGTACTTGATTTTAAAGTTGTATTTGGACACATGTAAGTGATCCGGGTAGTAAAATTAAAGAAAAGAAAGAGAACTTTTAATCGATATATACTTACCTAGGTCACATGGTCCTTTCATTGGTATCAGAGCTAGGACTTCTTGATGCCATCTATATCTTATTTTTCATATATATTTTTTAATTTGCACCAAGAAACATGACGGCAAAGAGTTTCATGGCCGAACTCTTAAGATCGGAGAGATTCGATGGAGCCAACTACTCTTCCTCGAAGCAGAAGATGACATATATCATCTATGATGAAGATATCTGCTATATGCTCACTCAAAACTCTCCAGTAGTTCACACCACAACTAAATAGACTCACCGAGAGATGAAATAAAACCTTGGTAGTAATGGTGCAGAGCATGATGGGGCATGCAAACCTCTCCCTAGATTTATGGGAGAAGCAGTATAGGAGGGAGTATATATCCTCAACTGTACTTCCACTAAAGTATCCCTATTTACTCCACAGGTGATATTGATTGGTCGTGCTCTGTCCCTTGACCATGTAACAGTGAAGAGGTGTTCAGTCCATGTCCTCATCCCATATTTAAATAGAACCAAAACATGATCCCAAAACCGTGAAATATATCTTTATAGGATCATGGTAAGGGCTATTATTTCTTCAACCTAGAGAAGGGGTGGTCCTGGAGAGTAAGGATGCCTACTTCTTCGAGGCTGAGTTTTTCGAAGCAAAGCGCAATCACAAGAAATTCAATCTCTTTGAGATAGCTAGTGACATGGTTCAGACTCGAGAACCTGAGCCACAACCCTTTAAGAGAAGCAACCTAACTATAAGACCACCTGAGTTCTTGACCTACCTGGGGGAGTACTATGAGAGAATTGGGGATGAACCAGATAATGAAACTGCAACATATAAAAAAGCTTTGTCCTATCCTAAGAAAACCCAATGGGTAGAGATGCCATGCATGCTCTATCATTGAAAACTAGTTTTGGGAACTAAAACCTCTACCTCATGACCGAAAACCTATAGGATCCAAGTGGGTGTTCAAGAAGAAATTGAACTTTGAGGGAAACTTGAGAAATACAAAGTTAGACTTATAGCCAAAGGTTTCACCTAAAGGGAGGGGGTAGACTACAATAAAACCTTTTCTCTAGTTGCTAAGTTTCCATCCATTAGGACCTTAATTGCCATAGCAGCCCATTTTAACTTTGTGCTCCACTAAATGGATGTGAAAACAACCTCTCTACATGGGGAGCTTAAGGAGGAAATCTATATGAAACACCATAGGGCTTTGTAAAGAAAGGAAACAAAGGACTTGGTTTGTAGGCTTCGTAAATCCTTTTATGGCCTTAAGTAAGTTTAACGACAACAGTACATCAAATTACAAGCAACTTTATCTAAAGTAAGTTTTACCTCTAGCAAGGAAGATTATATTGCATTTATGTCAAGATAAGTGGGAGCAATGTGGTGTTCATCTCTTTCTGTATGGATGATATGTTGATAGTCAGTAGCTCGATGGCTCTCATGTTGGAGACCACGGCAATCCTTTTGCAACACTTCGATGTGAAAGACTTAGAGGAAGCTTCATATGTACTGGGCATAAAGATAACAAGAAATAGACAAAACTAGACTGTTCAACTTTCCTAAGAAACCTAATGTAAAATAATATTAAAAAAGTTTGAAATGGATAAATATGGTGCAAGAACAGGTTCTTAGCAGAGGAGATCAACCTATTACTATGGCAGCTAATTTGGTTAGCTACAAGTATCTTTTTGTATCTGTTGAGCTTGCACAACTATAACATTGGAAGGTGGTTAATTGAGTGTTGAGATACCTAAAAGGGGTTGTGAATTATGTACTAATGTATGGAGGAAGGTCGGACACATCATACAGGGTCATTTAGATGCAGATTATCAAGGAGACCCCAATGACATGAAGTTGACATCAGCCTATGTCTTTGTGCTAGGTGGTCAGGCAATTGCTTAGATGTCTAAAAAGCAGGATGTTGTAGCCCTTTCCACATAGAGCTGAGTACGTGGTGTGTTGTTTGGCAACCAAGGAGGGTGTGTGGATAAATAAATTTCTCAATCAACTCAGGTTTGGGCCTGTGAGAAGTTTGCTTGCGAGAATCTTTTGTGACAACTAGTATGCCATTTATGTGACTAAGGAGCCCGAGGCCCTTTTTCACAAGAATTCAAAGCATATCAAGATAGATTATTACTACATTCAGAACAAGGGCCGCCTCGGAGAGACAGAGGTCATGTATCTTCCCATAGAGGCTCTGCTTGGAGATCATTTGACCAGAAGGTTGGTGGCGAATGTATTTGTCAAACATATACATGAGATGGTGATGAGAGAGTGAGGGAGAGTAATTCTATGGCATTCAAAGCCAAATGGGAGATGTTTAACATATATGACCATTTAAAGGCCTTATGAGAGCACACACTACAATTATTTATATAATGATATGCTAGCTCCACTGGGAGTGTAGTCCAGGGTGGACTGTGAGGCATCATAAATGTCGTGACTCACCCTAGTTTTCACTAGCTACTCTCATGATGATGTCTCAAATCCGTAGTCCTGAGCATTTGTGCACAACTGATATGAGTTTCGATGTGGGGTCATCCCTTGATCAGGTTAGAGTTGTGCCCAGGGTGGCTGACCAGGGGAATGTGAGTGACCCTTATGTGCGATGGTTGGTTGCAGACAACAAGGGCCAAGTCATTATACCATTTCATAATAGGTGCACTAGATAACCATCCGAGAATCGGCCCTCTGGTGAGAGTGTGTCATGCACATATGCCGAAAAGATGTCTCCTTGCAACACTGGACTGTGTTGGAAGGACTTATAAGGTATTGACTAGAATGAGGTTTGGACTTGTCCTTAGGGAAGGATCTGTAATCTATGGGTTAGGATCGCGTTGCATAGAAGAAAATCAAAATGCTTCCTTGGGATTTATTTTTCGTGTACCCTTTGGAGCTAAACCCTCTAACATGGAAAATGCAAAGGATAAGTTTTAATGGAAAAGTAAAACTATTGAAGGAGTTTTTTTTTTAAAAAAAAAAGGAAAAGAAAAGAAGTGGCAGATAAAACCAAAGTATTTATCATTGTAGTTTACATCAAGCATCAACCTTAAACAAACAAAATAATATGCACTTTAAAACTTTATTGAAAGATGTAGTTTTAGTGTTGGAAACTCTTATTATGGTCTGAGCATCTATTTTTACCCCGAAGTACCAAATTTGAAGCTCTAAAAATTGTCCTGATCACGAAGATACATAAAGAGTTGAAAATCTTGAAAATAGATGTTCTGGATAATTTGTTATAAGCTGTACTAGTCTTAGTTTTTGAAATCCATTTTTCCTCCTATCCTCAAATTTTGAGGTCGAGATAACCAATTGGAGGGTTTTTCAGCACCAAAACCTTTTCTGTTAGGGTTTTGAGGTGTGTTTTACTTTCATAGTTGATAGTTGATAGTTGATGCGATACATAAACATTTTCCACTTATTATTGATGTATAATATTAGGTAGATGGTGTTATTTTCAAGGGCATGCCTCATTAGGTATCACACGTGTGCTCGTTGTGGATAGGGACAAAGTAATTTTTCTTTGAAAAAGCATATTGTGGGCTGTTGGGTGGATGGCTGCCCTCATAGGGTCTTTGGGGAAATGGTTTCTGCGTTAATCTGGTTTATATATTCTCTCGGGGCTAGGGAACAATCACATGAGAGAAATTAGGAAAAAAATATTAGATTTCCCGTTATTTATTTTATAACTGTAGTTATCAATAAAGGTAGCTAGGTGTAGCTCTTAAAGTAACCATTTTTTTTTTTAAAATTATTTATCAGGTGATGATGAGATAATATAAAAATTAATAAATAAACAAATCCCACATAGGTCTCGAGTGAACCCTTATGGGCCATGCTATGGGGTCCTACTCAATACGGGGTATTCTTAGAGGCAGGAATAGCAGATGGGCTCACATTAAGGTGCACATTCCCAAGTGCACCAACTCTAGGAGCTTGGAGCCCCTCTCGACTTTAATGCCAACTTCGAGGTTTTTGAAAACTTGAAATGGTTTTGTAGGTGCTTGTATGAGAAAAGAATACACGCGCATGTGGGTGTAAAGAGTGGCAAACCACAATTACAACAAACATATATAAGACAAGAAATGCAAGCAAAATCTAGGAAGAACAATAGAAAGATCCTTAGAAAAAAAGGAGGTGATATTTAGAAATTGATGTAAATAGAAAATTGGCCCAAATTACCCATCTCTTAAAGATTTTGATTCAGTTATTTAGGGGTATATTTTTATAAAATAGAAATTTATGAGCCCCAAAATTTCCAGATATTCTCTCCTTCAAACAAAGACCTTCCCCACCCCAATTTTCTCTCTCCAAAATCCCTACATTTTTTCACGCTTCAACTATCCCGTCGCACTGTTTGTTTATATAGTTCGCAATTGTGAATTTTTTTTTGTGTTTTTTGTTTTTCTGGCCTTAATCCTCCATACAATATGTATTATAGAACCCACGATAATTGTATTACAGAACCCCCATATTATAGAACCCTAAAACGCACAAAATATGTGTATAAGATAACTATTTTGTAGGTTACAAGAATGGTATACAACCTATACAGACAATTTAGTCAACAAAGACAATTGTCTATCAAAGGTGGCATGCTATACAAGTCGAAAGTAGTACAGCTGTAGCAAAACAATATTGTATATTTTCACACTCCCCCTGAAACTCAAGATCCTTTAAGAAAGAGCAGTTGGAGTTCGGACAACAGAAGGCAAGCCTCAGAAACATCGTAGGAACAAAAGAAGCTCGAGTAGTGGCAAATCAACAATCCCCAAAAATAGAAGCCTCAAACAAAGCATGTTTGAGTAACAACATATCAGTAGGCATCAAGAGCAGACAGTCAGATCAGAAGGGGCTCAAGCAGTCAAACAAATACTTTAAATCTTCGTTAGAGACAAAAAAATAGTTGAGACAAATGAGAAAATAGAATGACACTTGGAAAAGCCAACAAAACTCGGTGCAAATTCGAGAGCGATACAACCTGCAGATAATTAGACATGATGGAGTAAAAAACAACAAACTTGATCATATAGAAATGATCAGGATCAAGTAATAGAGTTACAAACTTGATCTTATCGACAAGAACAGGCAGAGCAAAGATAAACTCATATCTTGATGATCCATCACTACACCATTGGTCCATCACTATTATAAACAGTGGATGCTCGCTCCTTCTCTCTCCAAAAGATAACAAATCTCTCTCCCCCTCTTTTTTTTTTTTCAAATCATGAAGTGGGGAATAAGGAAACCTCTCTTCCTTTTAATGAGGCCCTACTGTCACTATTCTTTCTCACCCACTCCTCACTTCTTCCCTTTTGTACGCCACCCCTCACTCTCTCCTCTTGCAAGAGCCCTAGAGGTAGGTAATATCACAACTTTTTCAAAGGTCTCACATGAAACCCAACAAAAGAGGAAGACCAACAGAGGTGTAATTGATTCCGATCAAAAGAAATTGTGGAGAGAAAGCCCGTCGACTGATAAAAGATCTAGAGAAGAAAAACATAAGAGAAAAAATGACTCAGAGAGGAGCTCTAGGCGATTGAGATCACTCAAATCTGAGGGGAGAGAGGGACTTGAGGAAGAAGATGTAGCTGGTTAGATGCCTTGATCTTGCCCCCCTGGTCTGGTTAACCTGGTGGCATGTGTTTCAAGTTTCAAAGAAAACCTGGGACTTGAGACCTCTCTCTCGAGAACCTTGTTAAGAAACAAGGGTAGGTACCCCAACTGATGAGAGAGGAATTTGATGTGAGGCGGGACACACCTCACTTGGGTCCGTGACTCACTCAGGCTGACTCCGTGGGCGCCTTCTTAGATCATGGTAGAAAGCCTCCTAGTCCTTCAACTGATTCAAAATCGCCTCCTTAACCTGTACTCTTATGTTTTTGCGACCACACACACATGGTTAATCTTATAAGACAAGTGGGCCAAGGGATCCCACCTTGTCTTTGGGCGAATGCACACTGGCATGCGCATTCAAAAGAAGAAGAAAAAAAGATAAGAGGATAGAGATTGGGGTGATGAAAGGAGAAGAAAGAGATAAAATAGAGGAAAGGGAAGAGAAGAGTTTGATCAAGTGGCTAGACTGACACAGTGGTTAGACCAGTAAGTGATTGACCCGGTGTGATAGCAAGATAGGCACGGTAACTCAGACTGGCACGACAACAATACTATTCGACGACATAATGAACACCAACCAGCCCGACACAATGACTCGTCTGTCGTGGTAGCAAGACGGACACAATAACTCAGACTGACACAACGACAATATTGCTCGACTATGGGACAATCATGATAATGCTAATCTTAACCTTCCTTGGTCAAATAAGAGGGAAAGAAAGAAGGAGAAGAAAAGGGAAGAAGAAAGGAGGAGAGATATGAGAGAAGAAAGAAAAAGAAAGAAGAGAAAAAAAGAAAAAAAAAGCTAAGAGAAGAGAGCGAAAAGGATGAGAAAATAAGAGAGAAAACATAAGAGAGGGGATAAGAAGAGAAGAAGGGAGAAAATAGACAAAAAGTGAGAAGAAGCTGAAGAAGGGAAGAAGAGGGTAGAAGGAAGAGAAAGGAGAAGTAAGAAGAGAAAGAGAGATGAAGGAAGATAAATATGGACAACGATGAGGTTCCACCGTCCATGACAGAGGAGAGAGAAAGGGAAAAGAAACATGGATGACGATGGGGTTCGGCCGTCTATGGCAGAGAAGAGAGGAAGGGGAAAAGAAACATGGGCGACGATGGGGTTCCACCGTCTATGACAGAGGATAGAGAAAGGGAAAAGAAACATAGACGACGATGGGGTTCCATCATCCATGACGGAGGAGAGAGAAAGAAGACAAAGACATGGACGGCGATGGGGTTCCGCCGTCCATGATGAAAGAGAGAGAAAGAAGAAGAAGACATGGACAGCGATGGGGTTCTGTTGTCCATGATGGAGGAGAGAGAAAGAAGATGAAGACATGGACGACATTGGGGTTCCGCTGTCCATGACGGAGGAGAGAGAAAGAGGAAGAAGACATGGACGACGATGGGGCTCCACTGTCCATGACGGAAGAGAGGGAAAGAAGAAGAAGACATGGACGACGATGGAGTTCCGCCGTCTATGACGGAGGAGAGAGAAAGAAGAAGACATGGATGACGATGGGGTTCTGCCATCCATGACAAGGGGTAGAGACAAGAGAGAGAGGAGAAAAGAAGAAGACATGCGCGATGATAGGCATTGCCGTGTGTGTCGAGAGGGACCCAGACACGACCCAGCCCGCCCCTCGAGAAAGGGCTTGGTCCAATATCCTTATCAGAGTTTAGGAAAAGGAGTGTCATGCACAGTGATGTGCATCGTCGCGTGTGACATGAGGCAAGAGGAACTTTAACAGAGGCCCGACCTGCCACTCGGGTTAAGACCTGACTCACCGTACATGCTATCGGAGAGGGAGAATATCATGCCTGGCGATAAGCTCTGCCATGCATGAATGAAGAAGAGAGTGAAAGGAGAGAATATGGAGAAAGAAAGAAGAGAGAGATTAGGAAAGAGAGGAAAGAGAAAGGAAGGAAAGAAGAGAAAGGAAGGAAAGAAGAGAGATAAGGAAAGTGAAAAGAATGTCAGGAAAGAGAGGAAAGATTAGGAAAGAAAGGGGGATCATTAAGGAAAGAAAGCATAGAAAAAGAAGAAAGAAGGGAATGAAAAACATGCACGACGATGGCCCCTTGCTGTGAATGTTGAGTGAAGAGAGAGAAAGAAAGAGAAAGAGAGAGAGACAGAGAGAAAAAGAGGAGAGAGAAAGAAGGAAAAAGAAGATGAGAGAGAACGAGAGAGATACACACAGTGATGGTTACTATCGTGCATGTTTGAGGTAGAGAGGAGAGAGATAGAGAGCAAAAACAAAGGAGAGAGAAAGAAAGAAGAGGAAGGGAGAGAAGAGATGAGGAGAGAGAAAGAGAGAGAAGAGAGGAGGAGAGAAAGAGAGAGAAGAGAGGAGGAGAGGGAAAGTTACCTTATTGAAAGGTACTTAACTTTTTCTTCTCTTTCCTCTCTCTCTCTCCAAGACGTGCCCGCAATCTCAATGCAAAACTCTCAAATTTTATTCATGAAATCGAAGACAGAGGGAAGCCCTTTACAATTAGGTTTAGCATATATTTGTAGAATTGAGCCTAAAACATGGGTGGATGCCCAAAATCTAGCTTAATTGATGATAATTACAAGTTATTTGAATTAAAAAAGAATCTAAAAATGGGTGCAAAATGACGGTTTTTCCACTGCCCAACAATACATGAAATTTCAAAACAGTCCCTGCTGCTGCCCTAGAACGTGCGTGTTCTTCCATGGATAATTTAGGGTTGCTCCGGCGCTCGTTTGGCTGAAAGATGATTACTTTCGAGCCACAGATCGCGTTTTAAGACCACGATCACACAACTTGAAAATTGCATGAATCTTGGAAACTTCCGATCGACAGTGTGCTCGTTTCTTGATTTTTTTTCTGTGATTTCTTCGCTGGATTGCATTAAGCAAGCCATCAGGATCGCATTGCACAACGCAACTTGACTTTGTGCCTGGACGAAGATTTCGTCATCTTGGTTTTTTGGCAAGATCTTGAATTCCGACGGCCGGAATTTACAACAACTTTATCGGCTTTGCATGTGAAATCCGACTGTTCATCACGTAAGGGGTTCGATCTAGATTTAGCCTCGGACCATACGCATGCAATGGAACAGGTTTCGCTTCGATCCGATATGCGAGCGTCATGATATGGCTGCTCGAGTGGGTCGTGCCACTACGGATTTTCCTGCAACTGTCTTTGCGAATTGTCATATTCTCTCTAGCTTTTCTCCTTGCTTGGGCATTGTCACAGAGCGTGCAAATATCTCAAAACGCTCGTCTTGACGAAACAAACACGCTCGCAAAATTTGAACGTGATCCGACTCATGACGAGAGAGATACGAGTGTTCGAAGTTGCTACTTGCGACTGTGTAAGCCAGTCTCCTTTAATGGAGATTGGTGCAGGGAGGCTGCACGGGAATAGCGTGCGGCTTACCCATTTTTAATGTTTCTCCTATAACTTTGTCCTGAAACATCCATTTAAGCCGAAACTTGACCCCTAAGGGTTTTCGACCATGTCGGATCCAATGGCGGTGGTCCCACAACTGTTTGACGCACCGTAAATAGAGTTCTAGTTATGGGGTCCATTTTAGGGTGTTAGAGGCTGATTTTTCCAAAATTGTTTCTTTGTTTGTGCTTTCTTAGACATGTCGAGTTATGACGAAACTTGACAGGTGGCATTTTGAAGTGCTTAGGAAGATTTTAACCCATTATGGGGCAATTCTATAATCGTAAAAAATTACACTACATCTCAGGGCTTTATTGACCGGCTTCTCTTTTATTTCGCATCGGGACCCAAGGCGTAGAAAAATGTGTTCAACCAATAACTTCTGTGAGATTTTCATATTCGGACATGGATGAAGAAGATTAGAGATTTAGAGCGGGTTTCAAAGAGGGTCGATTTAGAGGCGGCATAAATGGGTTCACTGGGTGGTTTGTTGAATGTCAAAGGAGCAAGAGGGCATAGATCTGGGTGGTTTTCAAAGGGTTTTTATAGAGGTGGGTTTTGACAGATTTGTCTCATGTGGCTGGACGAGATTGAAGGAGCAAATCCAAGAGAGCTAGAATAGGATCCAAGCTGTTGAAGATCTATGTGAGTGGCTGAGGAGATTTGTGTGGCTGGACGAGTAGCTGAAGGCAACACTTGTAGATCAGATCAACATGGCAGAATAACAGAGGGGCTTTAGGCTCACAGATTAAACTGACTTTGATACCATATGAAAAATTTATGCGTTTTTTGTATTTTTGTGCCTTAAACCCCATAAAAGATGTATCACAAAACACACATTACAGAACCCACGATAACTGTATTACAGAACCCTTGAACCCATAAAATATGTGTACAAAAGCCTTATTTTATAGGGTTAAAGAATGATATAAGAAAAAAAATAAAAAATAAAACACTACCAAATAACTGTGATCGTGCGATCAACTTTGGATGGTGACGAGCATAGGCG
>NW_006499912.1:249622-262245 GCF_000471905.2 Amborella trichopoda | reverse complement strand
ATCAAAATAAAATTTCACATGAAATAAATTGACCAAAATACAGTCAAAAATTTTGGGGAGTATTTTGGTCAATTATTTTCTCCCGAATTATTATTTTTATATTTTTATTAGGTTCACCTTGATGAGAAGAACACACACCTCAAATTTCAAGTGATTTGGTTTTGTAAAAAAACAATTAAAATTTAAATACTATCGGACATCTGTGAGCGTCAGATCGGCCATAGAATGGCCCAGATTCAATCTAGGCCATTCGCGTATGGGCGTAGAAAAGTGACACCCATATATATATATATATATATGTAATGAAACAATTTTGAAAAATGATGTTACAACCATTTGTTTGATCCTATTTTTCAAACATATAATCTTTTTATTCTAATGACCAATCACAAAAAAAACCAAACTTGAGTACATACCCAAGACAATATTTTTTTAGCCCTTTTAACATAGGTGATCCATATTGGTGATATGCTTAGATCTAGGCCATAAATTTTTTTTTTCCTTTCCCATATTTTTTAAATGGCTTTATTATCATTAGATGAACAATGTTAAAAAAGAAAAAATTATTTTTGGGTTTGTAAAGGTCTAAATCTTGAAATTCACCAAATGGATAGTCTAGATTCATTGTAGGAAGATGGCTCATTTTGACCATATCTAGGGTGTAATTTAAATTATATATTTTTGGGGATTGATTATTGAGATGAAGAGGGAGTGTGTGAAGTTTTTGGCATCATACAAATGCCACATTTATGATTTTTGAAAAGTGTGGTTTCATTTTATTACAATGATTTGGTGATAATAAATCACTCCCCTCCCAAAACTTAACTCCTGGACTACACTAACCTAGTGATCCCTAGGACTACTAAACTGTAGTCCAAACCCTTAGGAAATAAACAAAAAAAATAAAACTATTCCCTAATAGAAAATTGCATAAAGAGATTATTTGTGTCTAGTATAAGGACGTCACAAGCACTCTTATCTATAAAATTTAAAATCAAGTGGTTGTGAGTGAGTCATTGACTTGACTGAAAGTTAATTTTTTTTTCTCAAACATTGTGACACACCCAAAGCCATCCAATTCGACATCTAATATCTATGAGTAATTGCGACCTCTTTGTACTAAAGATAAATGATCTCATAGTATACAATCCCTTCCCTGATAACCTAAAGGAGCAGTTTTGGGGGTATTTTGATCTATTTATTTTTTATGAATTATTTTTTAAATATTTTTATAAGGAGCAAATTGATGAGATGAATGGACACCTAAAATTTTAAGTGATTTGGATTTGTAGAAAAAAAATTAAAATTAAAATATTAAATGATGTTGTGACCGTCAGATCAGCCCAGATTCAATCTGGGTCGTTGGGCCCATATGTAGATATGAGCTAGTGGGCTAACCTCAACATTTATATATATAGGTAGGAAAAAGATCTTGTGCGCTCAGGTGCATACTACTACAATAAATGCCCATGGCCCAGATTGAATCTGGGCCGATTTGACCATCATAAATGTCCGATAATTTTTGAATTTTAATATTTTTTCTTCAAATCTAAATAACTTGAAATTTTGGATAAGTGTTTTTAAAAAATATACGAATCTATAAAAAATATCAAAATAAAATTTTACTTGAAATAAATTGATCAAAAAATGCTAAAACATTTTGAGGGATATTTTGGTCAATTATTTTTTTGTGAATTATTTTTAAATATTTTTATTAGGTTCACCTTGATGAGAAGAGCGCACACCTTAAAATTTCATTAATTTGGATTTGTAGAAAAAAATTAAAATTCAAACACTATCGGATATCCGTGATCGTTAGATTAGCCATAGAATGGCCCCGATTCAATCTGAGCCATTCGCGTATGGGCGTATAGCATTGACTCCCATATATATATATATATAATGAAACTATGTTAAAAAGTGATGTTACGACCATTTGTTTGATTCTATTTTTTAAGCATATAATCTTTTTATTGTATACCAAATAAACCAAATTTGAGTACATACCCAAGAAAGTATTTTTTTAGCTCTTTTAACAGAGGTCATCCATTTTAGTGGTATGCTTAGATCTAGGTCATAAGTTTTTTTTTCCTTTTCCATATTTTTTTAATGGCTTTATTATCATTAGATGAACAATGTTAAAAAAGAAAAAATGATTTTTGGATTTGTAAAGGTCTAAATATTGAAATTCACCAAATGGATAGTCCAGATTCATTGTTGGAGGAGGGCTCATTTTGACCATATCTAGGGTGTAAATTACATTATATATTTTTGGGGATTGATTATTGAGATGAAGAGGGAGTGTGTGAAGTTTTTGGAGTCAGATAAAAATCGATTTTGAGATAATCCTAAAAATGTTTTACACCAAAATTACATGTTATGATAACATTTGGAGGTGCGCTTTATTATTTAAAGTTGCAACCTTATAGAAACCACACCCTCATTTAAATATTATGATTAAAATATATAATTATATTTATTTAAATATTAATTAAATATTATTAAAACATTACATATTAAATGCTATTTATATAGTAGCACTATTTGGATTGGATCCACATGGACCTAGACCCAAATTTGAATAGTGTTCGTGTACAAATATTGGACTTGAACCCGACCCGCCAGGTGTAATTCTTAGACCCCTACCCAGACATGTGTCAGGTCTAGACGTCGGGTCTGGTTACATTGCCACCCTTACCAAAACATCTGTTTTTACATGTAATCATCAATAATGATTGTGATCTCCTTATACCAAAAGTAAATAATATTGTTGTGCGTCTACATGATGTTTGCGAGACAACCTAAGCCAAGCTTACCCCTCCCCCTCTCTTGATCTTTCTTTGCAGAGGAAGGCATTTATCGCATGGCTCATAATCTGTGTCTATGGTGACCGATATTAACTCAGTGATTAATCCACAAGGACTGCAAGATCATGTCGTTCTTGAACCAGAACCCGGAATGTGCATCGTGCCGCTACCAGTGGCGCAAGTGCATACCGGATTGCCCCATGGCCCCCTTCTTCCCACCCGACCGCATGAGCAACTTCCTCATGTCCAACACTTGTTTGGTGTCAGCAACGTCATAAAGCTCATCTCTAAGTTCGAAAAGCCTGGCGAAAGGGTTGCCGCCATGATATCCATTGAACAAGAAGCAAATGTACGAGCAAGAGACCCCATCCTCGGAAGCTACGGCATCGTCCTCGAGCTCAACAAGCATATTCTGTAGGCTCGCACACTGCTCAATAATCTCCACCAGCAACTCACCTTTTGCAGAGCCCAACATCATCGCCACCTCCATGGTGGTTCCAGCTTTGGGACAAACTCGATGCATGCACCACCTCGTCCTCCTCTGTTGTCGCTGCCTCCTCCTACTCCTGCTCCTCCTGCTGCTTACTCTTTGCCATGGATGGTGGAGGATCCGATGGAGCAACAACAGCAAAAGGATTTTCTAAATGCATGGCTAACAATGATGGTTGCATATACTCTAGTGTCAACTCAGGTAGCGGCGGTGGCGGCAGCGGCGGCGGTGGCGGTATACAAGAAATGAAGCTTGCCATAAATTTTTATGGCATGGAGGATAGGCACAAGCATCCGATAGAATCCGGAAGGTCAGTTTCTCAAATTTGATCCATCTAAAGAGGCAAACATGTTTTTTCTATGATAATCTTGTATTATAAAAGGGCATTACTCTGCATAATAAATTGAGATTATTTTAAATCGAATGGTTGTAAGTATATCAATGGCTAGACTCAAAGTTAAAAAATAAAATTTTCGAACTTAGTGAGAAACCAAGCCATCAAATTTGACATTGAGTGGCTATGATTGATTGTGACCTCCTTGTACTAATAGTAAATAGTCTCCTAGTTTGCAATCCCTAATTAAACCTAAAAAATTAAATGGTACAACCCGAGCTTCACTAAAATCCTTGACCCTTGTCAGATTGAGTACCCAAACCCCTCATAAACATTGGAAAGACCATTTCCATCACCAAATATGGAATCAAAGCTTCTAAAATGGTGCAAATGGGTGGATCTAGTGTCCATTAAAACGCCGTTCACATCTTATCACTCAAGATGGAATACCCTGAGTTATTATTTAATATTAGAGAAAGTTACATAAAATCATGTCTTATTTTTAAAATTTTAAAATAATTTCTTCTTTTTCATATTTTCACACAAGTCCCACTTTTTGAAAGGATATAATGTATTTTATAAGGATATATCTTCCTCACCAATAATTGTAATTTTGATGCTAGTGTGTTGGTTACCAAAATCTATTCTTTCTTCCTGACCATGAAACCCAAAACATAAAAAATGGTGTAGATTAGGTGGATATGTGAGCACCTAAAGCAGACCGTCCAAAGAACATGCTATAAGATAGATATTTTCAAAAGTTGAGACCCCTGCTTTTTAAAGCCACAATTGTTGAGGTCAAGATGATCAATTTGTAAGATTTTAGGTGCTAAGACTACATTTCAGGTGAGAAATGAAGTGCACCTTTATAGTGCCATGACTTACCAAATACATTTATACATTCTAGAAAGTTTTGAAAGGTTAGTATGGGATGAGTCCATATACCAATATAAAACCCAATATATAGGATCTCTCAGTTAATATTGGTAAATGCAGATATATATAGGTTTAGATATTGTCCAATTCCTTGATGTACTCCCAAATATCTGTGATATAACATTTTTTTTGAAGCTTGAATAACAGGTGACTGCTATAGAAAGTCCTATAACATTTCCCTGCGAATAACAACCTCTAATGTGGGCCTCATGAATATGAGCTTTATGAAAGTTTATAAATGGAAATTAACACAAATATCCTTTTTTTTTTTTATTAAAAATAAACCTCCAAAATTTTCAAAACTTTATTCATACCCCTTTTCACCATTGTCTGTGTTCTTTTGACAAAAATACCCTTCACAATAATCTTAGGTCAATAAAGGCATCATGAATAACCTAGAACTGTGATGGTCATTGCGTTTCTAAGTAACTTTGTAGCTATAACCACTTAAAGCACCGTGATGGTTGTTTAACTATCATGGTTTTAATTAAACCTTGATAGTGTCACATTGGTGTGAGATCTGTGGTACCGTGCTGGTTCTAATGCTACCCCATCGTCACAGTTCTAATAGAACCGTGATGGCTTAAGCTCCATACCAACAGTGTTTGAACCCTCCACGACCATCTCAAATCTTGGTTAACCGTGATGCCTTCACGGAACTAACATTTCTCTTAAGGTATCTTAGTAAAAATTCGTACAAAGTGGTGAAAAGGGTTATGGATGAGGTTTTAGAAAATTTGAGGTTTATTTGTATTAACCTAAAAAAAGGTATTTTTGATAATTTTACTAAAATAAAATGACAGAAAATTGGAAAGTAATAAATATTTTAACACAATGGACCACTATTCACATGATGCTAAGAACGTTTTTTTAACCCCAATTTTAAGATCAACAGAGTTGCAAGCACCTAAGCACAATTTATTAGGAATCGGTCTTGGGCTTAAGTGATTAGTAGTCCTACATTAGCAACGCTACATTTCAAGTTCGATTTCTACCAGTGAAGTACCAAAAAAGACAAAAAAAAGAAGAAAAAGCTATGACCCTTCAATGTATGTACCCTTCCGGCATAAGGCCGTCTATACCATGTGGGGCTGCAAAATCAGCTAGGTCAGGTCAACTCCGGCTTGGCTAGGTTAGGGTGGTTAAGAGATCTAAATGATGAACTTAGGATATCTTGCTCTGATATTTATTGTCATAGAATACATTTAATATATTTAAAAAAATGACTTCTTTTTTTACTATAACTTAGTCAAATATTTTGTCATAGAATAGCCTTACAATTTCAAACCATTAAATTCCTAAAATTAGACATAAAACCTTAAATTTTTTTTTTCAGATTCTATAAATCCAAAAAAAATGTAAACACACTAAATATTGAACATGGCTATTTTTAGGATATTGAAAATTCAAAAAATTAATTGGAAGCTTAAATTTGTATTTTTGAATTTGAAAATATGAAAATACTTCAGATACAGAATATGGCTATTTTTTATCTTGAAAGCTTAAAAAAAGGATAATTTGGAACAAAAAGGAAAAAATGAAGCTTTTGGGTATGAATGAAAATTGTGAAAGAGGGGATTTTTATAATAATGGAAAATTGGAGGATAGTTGTGTAATTTACTCTTATCACCATCATCTTCTGAGCATTATCCCAACTATTTGGCGTCGGCTACATAAATCCTATTTCACTACTCTGTCGTATCAAGGGTCATACTTTCTATCAAATCACCATAGCTCTTCTCACTGCTTCTATCTATGTCCTTTTGGCCCTTCCTCGTGCCATTTTAGAGCCTTCCACTTCAACTAAATCGCTCCTCCTAAGAAGTGTTGTTCTAGGTTGATTTGGCATATGACTAGCCCACCTAAGTTTACTTTACCTTATCACCTATTAGAGCCACCTCTAAGTTCCCTTAGATGTATTTATTCCGAATTCTATCATTTTGTAGTGCCAATCATCTATCTCAAGATCCTTATCTCAGCTACCCTCTTGTAAACTAAAATATTATTACTATATACTATTGCCGTATATTATCAATGGCCCCATAAGTAGATGAAGTATATCGATTTCTCATCACGTTCCTATATACGTTTAATTTATTTAAGATACCATGAAGTTTAATAATCATTACGTCATAGCCTGTCTTTTTTCTTTTTTGAAATTGAAAATTTTCATTTTACATTATATGCATTATGCTCTCTTGTCACATGCGCAAAGCACGCGTCTTTTTTCTAGCGATGGGATCCAATCCAACGTGAATGGGACTAGGCTGGAGCCAGACTGGGCCCCAGTCGGTTCAAGCTTTGTTGGACCCACCTCATGCTTTCATGCATTTATATGACAAACTACTAAAAATAATTTCAGATTGATAGTTCAAATTCACGAGCATCAAAATGAAAGCTTCCCTTATCATCTAGGGCATATTAATTCTTATATTTACTTTTAAGCAAACCAGTTTTCTATTATATCGTTATAATTGACAGACAATTATAAATAGACTTCTTGAAAGACAAAGTTGTCACGTTTTAAAAATGGAAAATGTTCATATAAGGTATGGAAAATGTTCATATAAGGTGTTAACAAGTAAGATGCATCTAAAAAATCTATCGAAAAAGGTTGTTTCATCACTAGAAAACTACCTACTATATTATCTTGACCTAGATATATTTGGATATGAAAGAAAAAATAAATTTTAAGTCCTAAAAATAGTGCATCTTGTAACACATTATCTAGACCTTCCATTTTCAAGTTTTTCAAGTGCTCATAAATCTGCTAGATTTGTACCATTTTCGGAGCTTTCAATTTCATTTTAGGGGATAAAAATAGATTTTTAAGTCATGATAAGAGTTTTGGCACAAAAAATACATCTTTTAATGAGATTTTAAGGTGTACCTTATCCCCTTTTAAAATGGGGTGTGGTTTGTATATGGCGGAGGGCTAATCAATCAAAGTAAGACTCACCATTAAATAGTGTCAAAAAGTGTTGTTTTAGTGTGAAAAATCCTTGTGATGGTCGAAAAACTTATTTTCATATCTAATTATAAAAATTTAAAATTAAAAACTAGTGTAGATCGAGCAGATCGATGAATACTTGAAAGCTTTGAAAATTGATGGTTTAGATAATACATTACAAGAAGTACTATTTCCAAGGTTTGAAATCAATTTTTTCTCATATCTATATATCTTGAGGTCGAGATGACCTAATTGAGGGCTTTTTAGCATTGAAACAACCTCTTCTAATAAATTTTTGAGGTGCTCTTTCATTTGATTGTTTAGGGCCTCACCCTTATATAAATTATATTTTCTTTAAAATTTGGTATATTGGGTATTTCCTCAGCTACTTTATTACAAATGCCCAAATTTCCTTTTTAACCTAGTTTGGAACTAGAAGAAGTGAGGCAAATTAGAAATTTAACCTACTTAAATTGTATATGCAAAATGGCCTAAATACCCTTGTTTGTTCCAGGCTCTAACCCAAAGATAAGTATTTTAAAATGAAAATAGCCATTTCGACTTTAGAAATTGGAACAAGAATTAATATTTACAAAGTTTTACTTCGGTTAATTAAGTATGGCCAAATATAAAAATTTCTTGTTTGTTCCTAGTTCTTAAATGAAAATAAGAATTTTTTTTTTTTAATTAAAAATCAAGTTTTAGATTTGAAATCCCGAAAAAGCAATGTATTTAGATCATTTGGCTCAAATAACTTAAGTAGGTGAAATTACCAATATGTCCTTCCTTATTCATGTTTCAAACCCATAATAAGGCGAATTTAGGTATTTTCAAAATTGTTGAGGTACATAAGAGAGACAATTTAACTTACTCACAAACAAAGTTGCTACATTTTTTAAAATTTTGTATATTGGGTATTTCATTGGCTACTTTATTAAAAAATCCCCAATTACCTTTTTTTTTTTTTCCTAGTTTTGAATTAGAAGAAGTGAGGGAAATTTGAAATTTAACCCACTTAAATTATATATGTAAAATGATCTAAATACCCTAATTTGTTCCAGGCTCCAAACCTCAGATAAGTATTTTAAAATGAAAATACTTATAACGACTTTAGAAATTGGAAAAAGCACAAGTATTTACATCCTTTTACTTGGGTTAATTAAATATGGCCAAATACAAAAGTTTATTGTTTGTTTCTAGTTCTTAAATGAAAATAAGTGTTTTTTTTTTATTAAAAATCAACTTTTAGATTTGAAATCTAAAAAAAACAAAGGCATTTAGATCATTTGGCTCAAATAACTTAAGTGAGTCAAATTACCAATTTGTCCTTGCTTATTCATGTTTCAAACTCGTAATAAGGTTAATTTTGGTATTTTCAAAATTGTTGAGGTATATAAGAGAGACTTTTTGACTTATCCCCAAATAAAGTTGCTACCTTTTTAAAATTTTGTATCTTGAGTATTTCCTCAGTGCTTTATTAAAAAATGCCCAAATTTCTTTTGAAATTTAACGTACTTAAATTGCATATACCAAATGGCCTAAATACCCTTGTTTGTTCCAGGTTCTAAACCTAAGATAAGTATTTTAAAATACTTACTTGGGCTATTTAAGTATAGCTTTACACAAAAATTTCATTTTTGTTTCTAGTTCTTAAACATAAATAAGAGTGTTTTTTTTTTTATATTAAAAATCTAGTTTTAAATTTGAAATATCAAACAAGCAAGATTATTTTGGATCATTTAGCTCAAATAACTTCAGTGAGTCAAATTACCATTGTGTCCTTGCTTATTCATGTTTGAACCCATAATGAGACCAATTTAGGTATTTTCAAAATTATTGAGGTATATAAGAGAGACGAATTAACTCATTCAGAAACAAAGTTGCTATGATTTTAAATTTTTTTTATGTTGGGTATATCCTTAGCTATCTTAATAAAAAATGCCCAAATTTCCTTTGTTCCTAGTTTGAAACTAGAAGAAGTGATGGAATTTTGAAACTTAACCCACTTAAATTGCACATGCTAAATGACCTAAATACACTTTCTTGTTCCATATTCTAAATCCAAGATACGTATTTAATTTTAAAATACTTATTACAAGCTTAGAAATTGGAACAAGCATGAGTATTTACATCATTTTACTTGGGTTACTTAAATATGGCCAAATACAAAAATTTTCTGTTTGTTCCTAGTTCTTAAATGGAAATAAGAGTTTTTTTTTTATGATTATTATTTTTTCGTTTATTAAATATCAAGTTTACGATTTGAAATCTAGAAAAAACTAGAGTATTTAGATCATTTGGCTCAAATAACTTAAGTGAGTCAAATTACCGATATGTCCTTGCTTATTCATGTTTCAAACCTGTAATAAGACCAATTTAGGTATTTTCAAAATTGTTGAGGTATATAAGGTAGACGGTTTAACTTATTCACAAAGAAAGTTGCTACATTTTTTAAATTTTGTATCTTGGGTATTTCCTCAGCTACCTTATTAAAAAATGCCCAAATTTTCTTTGTTCATAGTTTGGAACTAGAAGAAGTGGGGGAATTTTGAAATTTAATCCACTTAAATTGAACATGCAAAATGACCTAAATACTTTTGCTTGTTCCAGGTTCTAAACCCAAGTTATGTAGTTTAAAATTAAAATGCTTATTAT
The DNA here is from genome assembly GCF_000471905.2 of Amborella trichopoda. The sequence goes on along the minus strand of NW_006499912.1, from coordinate 252,073 downwards.
GAGTTCAAAAATTGGAACAAGCATAAGCATTTACATCATTTTACTTTGGTTACTTAAGTGTGGCCAAATACAAAAATTTCATGTTTGTTCCTAGTTCTTATACAAAAATAAGAGTTTTTTTTTATTAAAAATCAAGTTTTAGATTTGAAATTTCGAAAAAGCAAGGGTATTGAGATTATTTGGCTCAAAAATCTTAAGTGAGTCAAATTACTAATATGTCCTTGTTCATTCATGTTTCAAATCCATAATAGAGGCACTTTAGGTATTTTTCAATAGTTTTGTGGTATATAAGAGAAACAATTTGTCATAATAACTACTTTATGTAGTGAAAAACACCCTATGCCTCTGAAAAACATCCAAGAATCAGAAGCTTTTTTCCTACAGAGCCAAGGATCCCAAAATTGACATCCCTGACCTTCTGAGTGGGATACCAAAAATTTGGACTGTGTGGGTTGTAGGCGGAAGGCAACAAAAGTCTCTATTTGGGGACAACAGATTGAGAGGTAGAGAGAGAAATATAGAGATTAATTGATGAGTGCGAAAGCTTTCCTCTGCGCTCAAGATTTGCAGGGTGAGGTGCCATGGATGAGCCGGCTACCTTCAAAGAGGGCTCGCTAATTTGGGACATAGCAGATTGCTGTCCAGTATTGAGAATGCCGAATAGCATGGGGAAAAAATAAACCCTTATCCGATGTTTGCATTGCAGGGGGTAACTTAGGAAAAATAAAAAACCGTTGAGAAAGGGGGTGGTGCTGGTAATTTCGAGCAAATGACATTCCATTTGATAATTGCCCCCTCTAAAGTATCCGTACGTAGTTTGATCTATGTTTATTATGTGGGTGGCACCACATATGAAAATTTTCCCTTAATTTTCTCTATCAAATTAAACAGACAAAGTGTTGTAATACGCATAACATACAAACAATATCTTACATGTGCCACGACCACAAATTTTTAGTAGAACACATTTCTCCATTTTGATGGGCTCGAGTAAAAGAATGTCTCATTTTAAATTCTCAACCATTGGTTGCTAATAACATGGGGCTCAGATACATGTAACACGTTGTTTGTGTATTACATCTGTCATAATAAACAAACTAAGTATTTTTTAAATTGTAGCTCAAGGTTAAGTTCACTGATTTGTCGCTTATCAATGGTTAGAGAATAACTAGAAAGAGGCCACATATCATCTTTCTAAACATAGTTAAGGAAACATCTTCTATTTATAACAGATAAATATATCATCTCCAAGCAGTTTATAGCAAAGAGCTATGGACTAAACTACGGAAACATTCATTATCCAAAAACTCTAGTAAAATTGCAATGCAAATAATTCTAAAATTCCCAACTAGGAGATTAAACACTGAAATTAGAAGCGTTTGTTTAGGCTTTTCTAATTAGAATAAGATAAAATCCTTAAAATCAAATAAAATTGCAATTGAAAGTTTATACAAGGTTGTAAAACAATCCACACTGTCTATTTTATTTGGAAAAGTATAGATCTAACATTGTTTTAAAAAACATGCTACATTTTGACATTGCCTTAAAAGATGTGCCAGATCTACACTGTCAAACTAAAATAGACAATATGGAGCGTCGCAACGTTATTTATACAAATACGGTTGCAACCCTATACAAACTGCACACAAAAAAAAAAAACGCTTTGTTTTTAGGATTCAATTTTTCCTAGATCAAACCAGTTTGGTTCCGATCCTCATAGGGTGTGGACTTGTTGGTCCCATTATGGTACTGCATATGCAATTTGTGCACATAGAGAGGGAGGCATGTATAAATGCGTGTATGATTGTGTTTGTGTTTGTTTAGACTTGCATGTAGACATGCAGATTTTTTCTTCATGGGACATATACTACGCAAAGCCTGCACGAAACAAATTGCAGGAAGCGAGCCCAGATGTTGTTTAGGGTTTACCGTATGAAGAAACATATTATACCATAAGTAGTTGTCTTGATGAAGCTATTGTTGGCTGTCAACGGTGGAAATGGTGTCAACGGTGGAAATGGTGTCTCCGATTTGTAGTACCCTGTGCAAAAAAAGCCAAAAAATTGAAATAAGAAGTGAAGTATAAATGTAGACTCGTATTTTTCGTGATCGGATTGAACTAATTGTATTTTGGCAATCGGACAACAAACTTATTGTGACATACCAATTGAGTCCGCTTTGTGCGGGGTTCGACAAACATAACATCGATCACCACTACTCATCATTGATAATGGAAGGCTGTGACTTGGAAGGTGCTCTCTCAACTATGACAATGCAAGTCATAGTTGAGAGAGCACCTTCCAAATGATTTATGTGCTTCAACTAGAGAGAAATGTCTAGCTATATATAGAGGAAAACCAGAGATAAAGTGTATAGTTACATTAGTGTAAACCATTCTAGTATACTTGTAGTATATATATATATATATATATATATATATATATATATATA
>NW_006499912.1:218151-248654 GCF_000471905.2 Amborella trichopoda | reverse complement strand
ACTGGTGTGAACGCAGGTGGCGACGGCCGTGGTGGCTGCTGATATACAAGAAATGAAGCTTGACGTAAATTTTCATGGCATGGAGGATAGGCACAAGCATCCAGTAGAATCCGGGATGTCTGTTTCTCAAATTTGATCCATCTAAAGAGGTAGGCAGGTTTTTTCTGTGATAATCTTGTATAGTAAAAGGGCATTATTCTGCATAATAAAAAGGGATTATTTTCCTTGAGCATTGATCAAGTAGGAGTTTACATGGGTTATATTGGAGATGCACAATTGTTGGATTAGAGATTTGATGGTGATGAAAACTAGTAATAGTAACTATAATCAATAACTAACGGAAATGTATACAACGAGGCCATTTATTTTGATACAAGTAGTCCACAATTATTATTGACCATTAGATTTAAAATCGGGCAGTTGAGGATTTATCTCTATTTGGGCACAAATTGTTTGCAAATGTTGTGACATACTTCGATCAATCAGATTTCACATCGAATGGCTAGAAACAATTGTGACCTCTTTATACAAAAACTAAATAGTCTCATAGTACCTTTTTATAGAAGTTTTATGCTTTGTGAAAGCACACCTATTCGATCAAATACAACGGACCTATATGATTTCTTCCATCCTTTGCTTTCGTTAATAATGGAAACGTTAATGGAAATTCACATTTTATAAATACTAAATATGGTTTTGAAAGTTCTATAAATGAAGGTATTATACATTGTATGACCATTGGTTTTTGGCACAAGGAGGCCAGGATCATTGAAAATGGTCAGATGTCAAATCCTAAAGCCTAGGATGTATTGTAAATATCAAAATAAATATTTTTTGAACTTTGAGTTTGTAAATCCTCTATTTCCAATTACCTGATTTTAAATCTAGTGGCCATTAGTAATTGTGATCTCCTTATACAAAAGATTGACTTCTTTTTTTGGGGGTAAATAACACTAAAATGCCTTATTCTATACTTTTCAAAAAAATATTGTTTGCACCCCGACCTATTTGAGTTTTGAGGGACAATTATATAGCCTGAAACTTGCCACACATCTTCTTGGCTACGAACAAGTAGCCAATAGCAAAATTTTTTCAGGATAACATTGGAATTTAGAAATTTTGTATCGATCATCCATTTCTGTGGTGGCCAGTTGAAACCCTTTTAAGAACTCAAAATCTGTTATTTTTAGTTTTTTTATTTTGATTTTTATTGAATTGTTCATTTAATGATGATAAGGGTTAGACAAAAAGTTGGGTTGAACAAATTCACCTTCGGCCAAAATCTATAGCCATTTATTCTTCTTGCTAAAATAAACGACCTTTATTCATTACATTTTCAGCTTCGTATACTTCCTCTATTGTATACAAGTTGTATATTCTCCTCATCCAATTGTCCATTTAGATCAAGATCAATTGAGTTACTGACTGTTTGTTCTAGATCCAACGCCTTAGAGTATTTTATTTATATTTTTTTGTACATATTATATGAATATGAAATTTGGTACATGCCATCATCTTAATGGGGCACACCTAAAAAAAATGTTAAAAAAATAATTTCGATAAAATAAAAGGACCAGATATCCCTATAACTGACATGGGTATTTTGGCCATTTTATTTTATTTTTTTGTAGATGTGAGTTTAAGAGAGGGGTGGATGCCCAAAATTGGATGTCAAAATGTTTATTAAAAAATTAATAAAATAAAATAGTATAGAGGCATGACATTCCATCTCAGCCATGTTGAAAATAAGCTTGATTATGTTCAAGGGTATATTGGGCATTAGATTTTAATGTAAGGGATATTTGGGAAAGTTATGTTAAGGCTAATTTTGGAATGATGTAAAAAAATTGTGTAGAGTTCCAAAGCCACAATTCCAAGATTGAGAGAAAGGAGTACCGAGATTGAGAGAGAGGAGTCTAAAGCATGCAATGCATGCAAATTTGAATTGGGAATGAGTGAAGTCTAGAATATTCTTGTTATTTCTGGATAATTTGTTATAAAATGTACAAATCTTAGGTTTTGAAATCCATTTTTCTCTCCTATCCTCAAATCTCGAGGTTGAGATAACCAATTGTACTAGAACCTTTTATGTTAGGTTTTTTAGCTGTGTTTTCTTTTATAGTTGATAGTTGATGCGATACATAAACATTTTCCACTTATTATTGATGAATAATAATAGGTAGATGGTGTTATTTTCAAAGGCATGCCTCATTAGGTATCACGCGTGTGCTCATTATGGATAGGGACAAAGTAAATTTTTTTTGAAAAAGCACTTGGTGGGCCGTTGGGTAGATGGCTACATCACTCTGCCCTCCCCTACTTATATGGTCTTTGGGGTAATGGTTTTTGCCTAAATTTGGTTCACTTATTCTCTTGGGGCTAGGGAAGAATCACATGAAAGAAATTGGGAATAAAATCTTACATTTTTCTTTTTTTATTTTAAAAATGTAGTTATCCATAAGGGTAGCTAGGTGTAGCTCTTAAAGTAACCATTTTTTTTTTTTAAATTGTTTATTAAGTTATGATGAGATAATATAAAAATTTAATAAATAAACAAATCCCACGTAGTTCTCGAGTGAACCCTTATGGGCCGTGCTAGGGGTTCTACTCTATACGGGGTGTTCTTAGAAGCAGGAATAGCAGATGGGCTCACATTAAAGTTACACATTCCTAAGTGTACCAACTCTAAGAGCTTGGTGCCCCCTCTCGACTTTAATGCCAACGTCAAGGTTTTCGAAAGCTAGAAATCGTTTTGTAGGTGCTTGTGTGTAGAAAAGAGTACACGTGCATGTGGGTGTAAAGAGTGGAAAACAATAATTACAACAAACTTATATAACACAAGAAATTCAAGCAAAATCTACCAAGAACAATATAAAGATCCTTTGAAAAATAGTAGGTGATATTTAGAAAGTGATGTAAATAGTAGATTGGCCTAAATTACCCATCTATTAAAGATCTTGATTCAGTTATAGGGGTATATTTTTGTAAAATAAAAATTGACAAATATTTGCAGCCCTAATTTTTCCAGATCTTCTATCCCTGAACCAAAGACCTTCCCCACCCCAATTTTCTCTCTCCAAAATTCCTACATTTTCTCATGCTTCTTGTTGGAAATATGGCCAATTATGGCCTAAATTCTAGTGGTTTCTCATTCAGTGGGAGCGATTGAGAGATTGAAATCTTGGCTCCTTGCGAAATGGAGCCCAGATTCTTTTTCCCCTAGTACGCATGAGGCAGCGAGAGTTCACGTGTTGAGAAAGTAATTCCTCAATAAGGTGTGAGAGTCACCTCATAGTCAGGATTTTATAGGTTAGCCCAATGTTTAGCTGCGATTGGCCGGGGCTTGGAGAATCCAAAAGAAAAAAATAGAACCCGAGTACTTATTGAATATTCGCCCTGTACGAAATGGTCAAGACTTATAGGACATAAGTCCGTATCCTGACACGAGACTATTACATGAAATATGCATTTTCATTTCGTATGAGAAGCCACTCTTCCAAATGCATTGTTCGAGTTTGAAAGAGCCAGTGCACATGTGCTTTGAAGGAACCCCTGTAATTGAGTTAAATCATGTCTCACAAGGGTACACCTGTAATCCATTGAGAGCTGGATGATCGAAAGTTCTGACTCAGCGGCTTTGATATGACCAATTATGTGTCCCTACTTTAGACTGTGGAACATAAGTCTATTGGGTAGATCTGAGACTCGACGGAACAATCATTAGGGACTAGCCTAATGGCGTACTTCGATACCTAGAGTTATTAGCCTGAGATTTCACTATACCTTTTGTCCGATTCTATAACAATGAGAAAAACATAATAATTCCTCAAAAATACTTTAAATATTTATTGTGAATTTTAGAGAATTTTTACGAAATTTTATTTGCTAAAAAATGAGGTTTTCAATTTGTTTGACTCAAGTTCCACTGTAGTCCTGAGCTGGTAGTGTCATGTGGCATCCGAGTGGCCATAGGGTTGCCATGTGGCACCCCACGCCTCTCTCAGGATCATTTCCCAGCTGGGCGCTAATCCCTTGGTGAGAGGGACCAGATTGGCATTTGGTTGCTTGTTTTATAAGGGGTTGTGTTATGGTGTCTTGTTATATATTGTTATATAGTGTTATAACTTAGCACCTCATTTTTATCACGTCTTAATTAACTCAAACATGGGCCGTGCTTGACATGTGTGAAGTTTAATTAATTTTTATATTTGATATTAAAGAGAAAATAGATTTTCAAATTTGAGTTGAAAAATATATTCACACACATGTGTGAAGAGAATATTATCTTTAAATTGATTGGTTTGGATTTTTAGATCTGCAAAGTGATTGGCTTTGTTAAAGTAGAATATCTTCACATGTATAAGTTTTGCAAATTACTGCTTTTCCATTTACCCTTGGTGGTTATCTACTCTAGTATAGTATTAAAAACACTAAATTGTATTTTTGTAATGGCATATTGGATACAATTGGAATGAAAACATGGGTCAAAGAAAAAATGGTAAAGTGGCATGACTTTGAGTTAGGGTGAGTGATAAAGATGTAAAATCCCATCCTTTCATCCTAGTGGTTGGATGGGGATGGGTGGCTTGGTACATTAGCCTCTCATGTGCATTTGGATTCGTGCATCAGGGGTGCTGATTGAGTCCAAGGTTACACCAATATTATAAAAACACATCATGAGATCTCAAACCCTAACTATCTCAACTCTTGAACCATTTTGAAAAATGCGTGCCTCCTTTTTCTAGAGCTTTGTGAGATAAAATTGAAGAGAGAGATACTCCATGTTTTTTTTAAAGGCTTTTAGAGTTCCATTGATGGTGATCATCATTTCTTATGCTTAAGTCCATAATGTATATTAATCAAGGTAAACTCTATTGAGTTTTTTTTCTCATAAGTTCATATTCTTGGCATCCATAGTTGATGGAGTTTTGAATTTACAAAAATTTCATTGATCTTAGAATTATCATTTGATCATCTTTTTCATCATGCTTATTCTTAGTGTGGTCCTTCATGAGTTATTGTTTATATGCATGAAAATCCACCATCATGCATAGTATCCATTGATTTCTTTGCTGCAAATCCATCAACTACTTTAGTCTCAGTGTGTCACTGAATTTTCAAAAACTTTTCGTCTCGTTTTTTACCTATTGGGGGTTCATAATCTTTTCATACAAGACTGTTTAGGTGGTTCGAGCGACAACCGTATGTAGTTTGGCTATAACTCTCTTCTTCTTTATCCGATTCGATTCAAACGTTTTGCATCCTATTTTGGATTATAACGCCAGTGTGTTGAGTTATTAAGATGTGATTTTAAGGTGTGTAATTTTTTCCCATTTGAATTAGACACTCTTGTGAGATTGAACCACTTTTGTGTAATCTAAAGGGACAAAATTAAGTCCTTATAGGGTCCGATTGCGTGGCCCCGTCACAAGGGGTTCAACACATGGCTTCTCAACTTTAATTTTGAATTATTATTCCCTATTTAGTTGATTTTATTTCTTATATATTTTTTTAGATTAGTTGTATGTTGTATTTAAGGTTTGGGACATAGTTTTGTAATTTGTGTTATGAAAGTGTAATTCATAAGCTAGTCTTGCTTTATATGTAATAGCTCCATAAGGGGTTGGTATTTGAGTTTGTTTACAGTGGTTTTACATGGCTAGAAATGATTGTATATTTATTTAAATGATTGTAACTTATTCACTTAGCTTGGTTTTAAGCAAGTGGCTTGTTGAAGGTCCATTTTGCCTTGTTTTTCGATTGGAAAATTTGATCTAGTCTTTGTATCCACTATCAATTGGTATTAGAGCTAGGCTCATTGACAACCTCTTTTGGGGTCTTTACAGGGACAATAGAGATCCAAATAGGAACCCATGACAGCCCGTTCGATACTCACCGAATTTGTTAAGGAGGAGAGGTTCAATAGAACCAATTTCTTTGAATGGAAAAGGAAAATTGGTTGTGTTTTATGAAGAAGGTCTATTGCCATTATTGACTTTTAGACTACCTAATCCTCCCTCGATCAATGCTCCTCAAGTTGTTAAGGATGCATATGAGACATGACATAACAAAAACCAAAGTGCCATGAACATTATTTTTGCAATCATGAGTGATCCCTTGGTTAATGAGTATGAGAATTTTGTGTGTGTCAAAGATGTTATGGAGAGCATGAAAAAAAATATGACACACCGAATGTTGCTCAATGGATCATTAGAATGAGAAATCTCATGTGTTGCAAAATAGATGATCACACCAAAGTGGGTGATTATCTAAGAGGGTTCAAGAGTTGTATAAAAGAGAGTGAGAGATTCGGTCACTCATATGATGAGGTAACACAAAAGACGATGTTTGTGCTTTCGATCTTACCCTCATGGGATACCTTTGTGGCCAATTTGATGGCCAAAGATGCACTTACAACAGTGGAGGAGATTGCATTTTTCATAGAAGGAGAAGAACAAAGAAGAATGACAATGGATGGACCATAGTCCATGGTCTATATATTGTAAAATCTCTTCTACCCTCATTTTCTTCTATTCGCTTACTCATTACTCCTATCTCTTCTTCTCTTCTTAACCCTTCTATGGAAAATACATGTAATGTGATAGTGAGTGGGAGTGATAATGCTAAGAACAAGAAAAGAAAGGGAAAAGGAAAATGGAAAGGGAAGGGGAAGCAAAAGGGAAAATGCTACTCCCATTATCCATTTAGACCTTACCCTCCTAAAACCCATGCCTACCCCCCAAATCATGCTAGCCCCATGCCTTTTAGTCCTAAACCACCACCCACACCTTTGATGATAGGTGGGAGTTTGGTTTGGCCCTCAAGCGAAGATTATTGAAGGTGTAGTGTTATAGATGCAAGAAATACGGGAATACCCAAAAGTTTTGTAGGTGTCCTCCTCATCCACAAAATCCTCATTTTACTTCTAAGCCTAATACCGGTAAGCCTCAAGCTAATACTGATGGAGGACCAAGGAAAGAGAGAGTTTGCGTGGTCCATGAGTCTTTGATTACCAATGAGGAGGCGGACGTGTGGGTTATTGACTCAGGGGCTACTATCCATGTGGCAAATTCTATGAAGGGATTTAGAAGGTTTTATGATATCAAACCCATCACCCATATTCTTTATATCGGTGGAAATCAAAGGGAAAGGGACTTAGGAAAAAGGGACTATGTGTTAGAGCTCGCTAGTGGTGAGACTCTCATGCTTAAGGACACCCTCTATACACTAGGGATGAGGAAGAATCTCATCTCGGTTTTCAAGATGAGTAAAGCCGGGTTTGTGCTCTTGTTCAAGGAGGATAGAGTCTATGTGCATGATGGCTTTATTAATAGAGAACTTGTTGTTGTAACCCACTTGGTTCAAGGGCTTTATGAAATTAAAATGAAAAAGGAGTTTGCTTACATGGGTGATGATTTACAAATTTTAGTTTATGTCATTTAATGTTAGGTCACATTAATCTACCTAGAATGCATATTATGATTAAAGAAAGATTGCTTGATAAAATGAATATCGATTCTCACAATGGATGCGGGGCTTGCCTTAAAGGAATGATGGTAAAGAAGTCCCACCATAAGGTTGAAAGGGTCTCTAGTCTTTTAGAACTGATCCACTCGGATGTGTGTGGACCTATGAGTGTGCCTACCATGGGGCACATGAGGTACGTCATAACATTCATTGATGATCACTCCCGTTTTTGTCACACCTATCTCTTGAAAAACAAAAGTGATGCCATAACCATATTCCAACAATATAAAACAGAAGTTAGGTTGAACCATCAGAAACATTAGATCGGATAGGGGTGGGGAATACACCTCCCAAGCCTTCCAAGATCTTTGTGTCCAATATAAGATTGTCCACCAAACCACCATGCCTTACTCACTTGAACAAAATGGGGTTATCGAGAGAAAGAATAGGACCCTAGATGAGATGGTGCAATGTTTGATGAATATCGCTAATCTTGGATTAGAGTTTTGGGGGGATATGATTCTAACCGCCACATATGTCCTTAATCGGACTCCCACGAAAGCAATTCAATCAACTCCTTACCAACTCTTCATGGGCCGACCTCCCTCAATAAAGCACATCAAGGTTTGGGGATGTTCAGCCCATGTTCTCATACCGTCCCAAAATAGGTCCAAACTTGATCATAAAACCATAAAAATGTGTTTTCAAAGGATACCCATGCCATGGGAAGGGATTTAGGTTTTATAACCTCTTTAATCGTAATATGATTGAATGCCTTGACCCCCATTTCTTTGAGGATGAATTCCCTAAGAGAGAATTAACCCAAAGAGAGTAGACTTTCGTGAGCTTTAGCGTAACAAAAAAATTGAAACCATCCCACTTAAGTGAAGTGAGAGAATTAGGATACCACCTACATTTTTCCCTTACCTTGAGGAGGACTATGAGAGGATTAGTGAGGAACCCGATGATGAACCTTATTCTTACCTACATGCTATGTTTTGTTCGGGTCATAAGTTATGGAAGGAAGCCATACAAGATGAGATAAATTCAATCATAAAGAACCATATATTACAGTTAGTCTGATTGCAACCTAACTTTAGATCCATTGGATGCAAGTGGATATTCAAAAAGAAACTTAACTCCGAAGGGCGTATTGAGAAATACAAGGCAAGACTTGTAGCAAAAGGTTTTACTCAAAAGGAAGGGGTATATTTTTTTGACACTTATTCACCTGTTGCCAAAAATGCCTTCAATTAGGATGATCATATCCTTAGCAGCCTACGTTGACCCAGATTGCATCAAATGGTTATGAAAACCGCCTTCTTAAATGGTGACCTGGAAGAGGATATATACATGAACTAACTCATTGTGAAAAGAAAGGAAAAGTTCGTGTTCAAACTCAACAAATCACTTTATGGTTTCAAACAAGCTTCAAGAAGATGATTCCTCAAGTTCCACCAAACCCTGATTAGATATGGATTCAAACAAAATGAGGATGACCGTTGTGTGTATGGTAAGATTAGTGGGACTGACATTACTTTCATGTCTGTATATGTGGATGATATTCTAATAGCTAGTAGCAAAGGCAATGCTATCAAGTAACTTTGATATGAAAGATATGGGAGAGGCTTCGTATGTTTTAGGGATTCATATTATAAGAGCTAAAGCAGCCCACATTATTCAATTATCTCAATCTACATATTCCAAGAAAGTTCTTGAGAGATTTGATATGAGTGAATCCAAGCCTATAGATACACCTGTGGAAAGGAGAGGAAAATTAAATGTTAATATGAAACCAAACATTGATCTTGAGAGAAATAAAATGGAAAGAATTCCAAGAGTGTCGTAGGATCACTAATGTATTTAACCTTGGGAACTAAACCCGATCTAGCATTTTCTCAAAGCTTGATTGGTAGATTTCAAAGTGATCTTGGATTAGAACATTGGAAAGTCAGAAAAGAATCATGAAGTATTTGAAAGGAACATTTGACTATGGATTAACCTATGACAATGTAAATGAGCTTAAAGTTTTGGGATTCAAAAACTTCGACTATCAAGGAGACCTGGATGACTCAAGATCCACTTCAGGTTATCTATTTCTTTATGGGGGTGGTGCCTTTTCTTGGCGCACCAAGAAGTAAGATACTTTAGCCCTATCAACGATGGAATCCGAGTATATGGCTTTAAGTTCCGCAACTTTAGAAGTCATTTGGAATAAGAAGTTTTTGAATCATCGTAACTTCAACCCTCTAAAGCATGGAATTATTAGAATCATGTGTGACAATCAAGCTGCAATAGCAGTGGTAGTTGAACCAAGGTTCCATAAAAAGTGAAGGAACATTAAAGCCCAATATCATAGAGTAAGGGAAGATATAGCAGCTGGTGAAGTAGAAGTTGGTATATTTCATCTTAGGCTATGCATGCAAATCCATTAACTAAGGGCTTGGGGGCAAGTGATTTTATGAGGCATGTTCATGGGATGGGTTTAAGGAGGTTGACATAGTTGTTATTACTTTGTCTATTGCTTGTGAATGATAAATCCAAGGATGAGTATGAATGCTTTGATTTGTTATGAACGATAATGAGAGAGAAAGATATATTCCGACCTCAAATGGCCAAGTGGGAGAATGTTGAAAATATAGCCTATTAAGGCTTAAATTCCAATAGTCTCTCATTCAATGGGTGCGATTGAGAGAATGAAATCCTGACGCCTTGCAAAATGGAGCTTAGATTCATTTACCCCGAGTACGCCTGAGGCCTCGAGAGTTCACGTGTTGAGAAATCAATTTCTCAAGGAAGTGTGAGGGTCACCTCCTAGTCATGATTTTTTAGGTTAGCCTCATGTTTAGCTGTGATCGGTCAGGGCTTGGAGAATCCAAAAGAGAAAATTAAAACCCGAGTACTTATTGAGGATTTTCCCTATATGGAATGGTCAAGACTTATGGGACATAAGTCTGTATCCTGACACGAGACCATTACATGGCATGTGCATTTTCATTTCATACGGGAAACCACTCTTCCAAATGCATTATCCGTGTTTGGAAGAGCTAGTGCACAAGTGCTTTGAGAGGGCCCAAGTAATTGAGTTAGATTATGTCCCACAGGTGTACCCATGTAATCCATTGAGAGCCGGATGATCGGAAGTTCTGGCTCAGCTGTTTTGATGTGGACAATTATGTGTCCCTGCTTTAGATTGTGGAACATAGGTTTATTGGGTTGATTTAAGACTCGTGAGAACATCATTTGGGACTAACCCATTGGAGTAATCTGATACCTAGAGTTATTAGCCTGAGATCTCACTATACCTTTTGTCTGATTTTATAATGATGACAAAAAACTAATAAGTACTCGAAAATACTTTAAATATTTATTGTGAATTTTAGTGAATTTTTAAGAAATTTATTTGCTAAAAAAATGAGTTTTTTCGAATTGTTTGACTCAAATTTTACTTTAGTCATGACCTGGTAGTGCCATGTGGCATTCAAGTGGCCATAGGGCTACCATGTAGCACCCCACGCCTCACTCTAGGATGACCACTCAGTTGGGCACTGATCCTTAAGCAGGAGGACCAGATTGGCATTTGATTGTTTGTTTTATAGGGGGTTGTTTTGTGGTGTCTTGTTATATATTGTTATATTTTGTTATATTGTGTTATAACTTAGGGCCCCATTTTTATCATTTGTCTTAATTAACTCACACATGGGCCATGCATGACAAGTGTGAAGTCTAATTAATTTATTTATTTGATATTAAAGAGAAAATAGATTTTCAAATTTGAGTGAAAACTATCTTTACACACATGTGTGAAGGGGACATTATCTTTAAATTGATTGGTTTGAAATTTTAGATCTACAAAGTAGTTGGCTTTGATAAAGTAGAATATCTGAACATGTGTGAGCTTTACCAATTACTTCTTTGTACTTTACCCTTAGTGGTTATCTACTCTAATACATTATTAAAAGAACTAAGGGTGAATTTGTATTGGCATATTGGATACAATTGGAAAAAAAGCATAGGTCATGGACAAAATGGTAAAGTGACATAACTTAGAGTTAGGATGAGTGATAATAGTGTGAAATCCCATCCCTTCTTTCTAGTGGTTGGATGGGGATGGGTGGCTAGGTACATTAGCCTCTCATGTGCCTTTGGATTAGTACATCAAGGGTGTTGATAGAGTAAAAGGTTACACCCATGTTATAAAAGCACATCATGAGATCTCAAACCCTAACTATCTAAACTCTTGAACTATTTTAGAAAATGGGTGCCCCGTTTTTCTAGAGCTTTGTGAGATAAAATTGAAGAGAGAGACAGACTCAACGTTTTTTTTAAGGCTTTTAGAGTTCCATTGATGGTGATCTTGATGGTGGTTGTCCTTTCTATGCATAAGTGTACATTTATCACTGTAAACTCCATTGAATTTTTTTCTCATAAGCACATTTATCAAGATAAACTCCATTGAATTTACAACCGCTAGTAGAGAGAAAAAGTGGAATTTTGGGGTTTTTCGTCCAATGAAAACCTGTGGCAACCTCTCGTTATGATATAAAAAGTTTTACTCTATTAAAATATATATTTTATAATTATTGAAATGCACTCTAAAATTGTGTTATAACCATCGTAGAGGGAGAAGTTTTAGTCAATTTTACATTCACACTCATTTCTAAACGTCACCTATTATTTTTCAAGGGGTGTTGAAGGTCATATCCATCTAATCTATACACCATTTTTATGTTTTGGGTTTCATGGTCAGGAAGCAAGAATAGTTTTAATAAACCAACACACTAGCACCAAAATTACAATTATTGGTGGGGAAGATTTATCTCTACCAAATAGATTGTATCCTTTCAAAAAGTGGAACTTGAGAGAAAAATAAGAAATATAAAAAGTTATTTTTAAATTTAAAAAATGAGACATGATTTATATAACTTTCTCTAATATTAAATAACAACTCAAGGTATTCCATCTTGAGTGATAAGATGTGAACCGGCATTTTAATGGACACTAGATCCACCCATTTGCACCATTTTAGGAGCTTCGATTCCCTATTTGGTGATGGAAATGGTCATTTCAATGTTTACAAGGGGTTTGGGTACTCAATCTGCCAAGGGCCAAGGATTTTAGTGATGCTTGGGTTGTACCATTTAATTTTCCATTTTTAATTAGGGATTGCATACTATGAGACTATTTACCAATAGTGCAAGTAGGTCACGATCAATCATAGCCACTGGATATCAAATTTGATGGCTTAGAACGTCATTAAGTTCAAAAATTTTATTTTTGAACTTTGAGTTTAGTCAATGATATACTTACTACCATCCCATTTAAAATAATCTCAATTTATTATGCAGAATAATTACCATACAAGATTATCATAGAAAAAACTTGCCAGCCTGTTTAGATGGATCAAATTTGAGAAACAGACTTTCCAGATTCTATCGGATGCTTGTGCCTATCCTCCATGGCATGAAAGTTTATGGAAAGCTTCATTTCATGTATACCGCGGCTGCCGCTGCCGTATGAGTTGACACCGGAGTCTCTGCAACCATCGCTGTTAGCCATGCACTAGAAAAATCTTTTTGTTGTTGTTGGTCCATTAGATCCTCCAAGAATCATGGCAAAGAGTAAGCAGCAGCGAGAGCAGGAGGAGGAGGAGGCAGCGGCAACATAGTAGGAGAAGGTGGTGCATGCATCGAGTTTGTCCCAACGCTGGAACCACCATGGAGGTGGCAATGATGGGCTCTGTAAAAGGGGAGTTGCTGGCGGAGATTATTGAGCAATGTGTGAGCATGTAGAATATGCTTATTGAGCAGTGGGAAATATTTTAACACAATGGACCACTATTCACATGATGCTAAGAACGTTTTTTTAACCCCAATTTAAAATCAACAGAGTTGCAAGCACCAAAGCACAATTTTTTAGGAACCGGTCTTGGGCTTAAGTGATTAGTAATCCTACCTTAGCAACGCTATATCTCAAGTTGGATTTCTACCTGTGAAGTACCAAAACTGATAAAAACAAAAAAGAAAAAGCTATGAGCCTCCAATGTAAGTTCCCTTCCGGCATATGGCCGTGTATACAATGTGGGGCTGCAAAATCGGCTAGGTCAGGTCAACTCCAGCTTGGCTAGGTCAGGGCGGTTAAGAGATCTAAATGAACTTAGGATATCTTGCTCTAATATCTAGTGTCATAGAATACATTCAGTATATTTAAAAAATGATTTATTGTTTATTTTTTACTATAACTTAGTAAAATATTTTGTTATAGAATAGCCTTAAAATCTTAAGACTAGTAAATTTCTAAAATTAGCCACAAAACGTTAAAATTTTATTTTCAGATTCTAAAAATCCAAAAAAAATGTAAACGCAAGTAAATATTGAACATGGCTGTTTTTCAGATATTGAAAATCCAAAAAATTAGTTGGAAGCTTAATTTGTATTTTTGAATTTTGAAAATAAGAAAATACTTGAGATACAGAATATGACTATTTTTTATCTTGAAAGCTTGAAAAAAGGATAATTTCGAACAAAAATGCAAAAATGAAGCTTTTGGGTATGAATGAAAATTGTGAAAGAGGGGATTTTTAATGGAAAATTGGAGGATATTGGAGTAATTTTCTCTTAGTTTTAATATATTTTATATTCATCACCATAATCATCTGAGCATTATCCCAACTATTTGGCGTCAGCTACATAAATCCTATTTCACCACTCTGTTGTATCAAGGGTCATACTCTCAGTCAAATCACCATATCTCTTCTCACTGCTTCGATCTATATCCTTTTGGCCCTTCCTCGTGCTATTTTAGAGCCTTCCACTTCAACTAAATTGCCCCTCTTGAGAGGTATTCTTTTAGGTTGATTTTGCATATGATTAGCCCACCTAAGTCTACTTTGCCTCATCTTATCACCTATTAGAGTCACCTCTAAATTCCCTTATATGTATTTTTTTCGAATTCTTTCATTTTTGTATTGCCATTCATCTATCTCAACATCCTTATCTCAACTACCCTCTTATCACCTAAAATATTATTATTGTATAGGATTGCTATATATTATCAATGGCCCCATACGTAGATGAAGTATATTGATTTCTCATCACGTTACTATTTAAGTTTAATTTTTTTAAGATACCATGAAGTTTAATAATCATTACGTCGTAGCTTATTTTTTTGGTTTTTTTGGAATTGAAAATTTTCATTTTACATTATATGCATTATGCTCTCTTGTCACATGTGCAAAGCATGTGTCTTTTTACTAGTGACAGGATCCAATTCAACATGAATGGGACTAGGCTGGAGCCAGACTGGGCCCCGGTCGGTTCAAGCTTTGTTGGACCCACCTCATGCTTTCATGCATTTATACGACAAACTACTAAGAACAATTTCAGATTGATCTTTCAAATTCGAGCATCAAAATGAAAGCTGCGCTTATCATCTAGGGCATATTAATTCTTATAATTACTTTTAAGCAAATCAATTTTTTATTATATCGTTATAATTTTTGAAAATTAAATAGACTTATTGACAGACAAAGTTGTCACTTTTTAAAAATGGAAAATGTTCATATAAGGTGTTAACAATTATGGTGCACTTCGAAAACCCATCGAAAAAGGTTGTTTCATCACTAGAAAATTACCCACTATAATATATTGATCTAGATATATTAGGATAGGGATCAAAAAATAAATTTCAAGTCCTAAAAATAGTGCATCTTGTAACACATTTTCTAGACCGTCCATTTTCAAACGCTGATAAATCTGCTACAATGTCACTTTTTCGGAGCTTTCAGTTTCAATATAGGGGTTAAAAATAGATATTTAAGTCATGGTAAGAGTTTTGGCACCGAATACGTCTTTTAATGAGATATTAAGGTGTACCTTATCGTGATTGTTTAAGGTTGATACCTTATACAAATCTCACCCTTTTAAAATGGGGTGTGGTTTGTATATGGCGGAGGCCCTAATCAATAAAAGTAAGACTCACCTTTACATAGTGTCGAAAAGTGTTGTTTTAGTGTGAAAAATCTTTGTGATGGTCTAAAACTTTATTTTTATGTTTAATAATAAAATTTTTAAATTAAAAAATAGTTTGGATCGAGCAGATCTATGAACACTTAAAAGCTTTGAAAATTGATGGATTAGATAATGCATTACAAAATCCACTATTTCCAAGGCTTGAAATCAATTTTTTCTCATAGCCATATATCTTGGGGTCGAGATGATTTAATTGAGGGCTTTCTAGCATTAAAACAACCACTTCTAATAAATTTTTCAGGTGCTCTTTCATTTGATTATTTATATAAATTTTATTTTCTTTAAAATTTAATATATTCGATATTTCCACTGCTACTTTATTAAAAAAGCCCAAATTTCCGTTTTTTGCCTAGTTTGGAACTAGAAGAAGCGAGGCAAATTAGAAATTTAACCTACTTAAATTGTACATGCAAAATGACCTAAATACCTTTGTTTGTTCCAGGCTCTAACCCCAAGAGAAGTATTTTAAAATGAAAATACTTATTTCGACTTTTGAAATTGGAACAAGAATGAATATTTACATAATTTTACTTGGGTTAATTAAGAATGGCCAAATACAAAAATTTCATGTTTGTTGCTAGTTCTTAAATTAAAATAAGAGTTTTTTTTAATTAAAAGTCAAGTTTTAGATTTGAAATCTCGAAAAAGCAAATGTATTTAGATCATTTGGCTCAAATAACTTAAGTGAGTCAAATTACCAATATGACCTTGCTTATTCATGTTTCAAACCCATAATAAGGCTAATTTAGGTATTTTTAAAATTGTTGAGGTATATAAGAGAGACAATTTAACTTTTTCAGAAACAAAGTTACTACCTTTTTTACAATTTTGTATATTGGGTATTTCATTGGCTACTTTATTAAAAAATTCCCAATCACCTTTTTTTTTTCTTAGTTTTGAACTAGAAGAAGTGAGGGAAATTTGTTCCAGGTTTTAAACCTAAGATAAGTATTTTAAAATGGAAATACTTATTATGACTTTAGAAATTGGTAAAAGCCCAAGTATTTACATCAATTTACTTGGGTTATTTAAATATGATCAAATACAAAATTTTGTTGTTTGTTCCTAGTTCTTAAAAAAAAAGAAGAGTTTTTTTTTTTTAAAAAAAAAATCTAGTTTTAGATTTGAAATCTCGAAAAAGCAAAGGTATTTAGATCATTTAGCTCAAATAACTTGAGTGAGTCAAATTACCAAGTTCTCCTTGCTTATTGATGTTTCAATCCTGTAATAAGGTTAATTTTGGTATTTTCAAAATTGTTAAGGTATATAAGAGAGGCTATTTGACTTATTCCCAAGTAGAGTTGCTACTTTTTTTAAATTTGTATCTTGGGTATTTCCTCCATGCTTTATTAAAAAATACCCAAATTTCTTTTGTTCCTAGTTTGGAATTAGAAGAAGTGAGGGAATTTTGAAATGGGCAAGCTTTCAATACTACCTCTACAACATAAAACATATATACTTCCCCTTATCCAACCGTCCATTCTGAATAGAGGGCTATGATTGCCCCAATGACAATGTCACCTATCTACACTATTTTTTTTTTAATTTTTTTTCTATAAACTATTTTTACACCGAATTTTGTATGTCCAATCTTCTATTAAGCTCGCACTAGTGAAAAATATAAAACAAATATTTCCAATAAAATAAAATGATCAAAATACCCTTGAAAGATTCAAGGGGTATTTTGGTCTTTATATTTTATCAAAATTTTTTTTTAAATATTTTTTATAGGTTCGCCCCAATGAGAAGATGACACGTACCAATGAGAAGATGGTGGATCAAAGATCAAACGGTGAGTGGCTCTCTAGATCAAAATTGGACTGCTGGATGGTAGGGGAAGCATATATCTTCTATGCTATAGGGGAAGTATAGAAACCTTTCCCTTTTGAAATTTAACCCCCTTAAATTGCACATGCAAAATGATTTAAATACCCTTGGTTGTTCCAGGTTCTAAACCTAAGATAAGTATTTTAAAATACTTGGCTAATTAAGCAAATGACAAGATTTCATATATATCTTTTCTTAAAGGAGATTGCCCATTTTCTATCTATCTTTTAGATGGGTGCTTTGGTAGGTGCATAGATTCTCCTTGTAATTACCACCCAAAACATGGGAAAGAATTTGAAAATTGTGGCTGGTATTTATTTTTTAATTATTTTTCCTCAAAGTAGGGAAATTTTATTTTATTTAGGTGTAAAGTAGATGAAAATAGGATATTCTCTTTGAATGATATTGGTATTCTCACGTAAAATATGGGGGTAATACAAAAAGAAGACAAGTTGGTTGAATTCAATAGAAATACAGTGAATTGTATATAAATTTGGTGGCAATATTTTTCATAATTATTTATGCAATAAAATAATTCCCATAATTTAGGTACTCTTCCTATTTATATTTTGAATTGTAATTCGAGTAGTTTTTGGCGAAACTTCAAATGAGGGAAAGTAAAAAGAGGTCACTCCAAATAGGGAACTTTTTATGTGTTTTTTACATATATAACTTACAGAAAAGTATATAATAAGCCTATTTATCTTTACTGCAAGAGGTCATACCAACCATTACCATTTATGTAAAATCGCGTGGTTTGATTGGCTCAAAGTTAGAAAACAATATTTTTGAATTTTGTGATGCATCCTAAACTGTCAAATTTCACATCTGATGACAATCAGTGATTGTAACCTCTATATGATATTATACTATGGAAATCCCCTGGTTTCCTTGGGTCATAGCATGATAAGTTTTCTACATTACCATCCCATAGCAGTCAAGAATTGAAAAATAATAATAATGAGGATGTAGCTAGAAATGAGAGAAGCGATCTTGGATAAGCTGGTTGGAGAGAGAGAAAGTAAGAGAGTCGAGGGGAGAGACACTTATACTTTGCTTCCATTCATTCACTCGATGAAACTTTTGTTAAAGTTCAAATGAAAAAAAGAAAGGAAAAAATCATTGCACCCCCTATTTTTGGTATCTATTTCTCATGAGACCAAATGATTCAGAATATTACTTGCATCATAGTGTCTCTGTCTTTTTTTATCCTCTAACCCCCTGGACCCTTGACTGTATATTTTTGACCCAAAGAAATAGTAAAATGACACCCTCTCAACTACCTTTTTCTTTCTATGTTAACTTCACCGTCTTTCTCTCTCAAAACATTGTTTCTCTCTGTCAAAACACCCAAAACACTATCTCTCTCTTTCTCTCTCAAAATTCCATTTCTCTATCTCAAATACCCAAACTATTGGATAAAGTTCCCATTTCTACGTCGTCTCCCTCTCTCTCAAAACACCGTCTCTCTTTTTATTTTTTTTGACAAGAGTAACATATTTTATTAATAAAAAGAGAGAATACAAAGATAACTACAACCAAGTCAAAACACCCTCTCTCAATATCAAAACTCCGTCTCTCTCTCTCAAATTCCTAAACAGTTGCAAAACGTTTCCCGCTCTCCATCTTCTCTCTCGCCTCTCTCTCTCTCTCTCTCGCAAAATACCACTAGAGGATGGTGTTTTCTTTTCTCTTTATTTTCGTTTATGGCCACAAGAATCCATGAATGTTGGAGAAGTTTCACCACGCAGCCTAAATGGTTTAATAACTGAAAATTTGGTTCGACAATTATAAAATTTAACCATGTTCCATTAACTGAGATGAGAAAATGATATACAAGTGGGACCTATCTATGGTTTCATACCCACAATCTCTCGAGATCGTAGCATAACCTACAATTGACTATAGTTTCCCTCAACGGAAACCAAGAGTGTACAACAAAACGCAGAGACTCTGGTGTGAACGCAGGTGGCGGCGGCCGTGGTGGCTGCTGATATACAAGAAATGAAGCTTGACATAAATTTTCATGGCATGGAGGATAGGCACAAGCATCCAGTAGAGTCCGGGATGTCTTTTTCTCAAATTTGATCCATCTAAAGAGACAAGCAGGTTTTTTCTATGATAATCTTGTATAGTAAAAGGGCATTATTCTGCATAATAAAAAGGGATTATTTTCCTTGAGCAATGATCAAGTAGGAGTTTACATGGGTTATATTGGAGATGCACAATCGTTGGATTAGAGATTTGATGGTAATAAAAACTAGTAATAGTAACTATAATCAATAATTAACGGAAATGTATACAACGAGGCTATTTGTTTTGATACAAGTAGGCCACAATTATTATTGACCATTAGATTTAAAATCGGGTAGTTGAGGATTTATCATTATTTGGATACAAAGTTCAAAACAAATTTTTTGTAATTGTTGTGACATACTTTGATCTATCAGATTTCACATCGAATGGCTAGAAACAATTGTGACCTCTTTATACAAAAACTAAATAGTCTCATAGTACCTTTTTATAGAAGTTTTGTGCTTTGTGAGAGCACACCTATTCGATCAAATACAACGGACCTATATGATTTCTTCCATCCGTTGCTTTCGTTAATAATGGAAACGTTAATGGAAAATCACATTTTATAAGTACTAAATATGGTTTTGAAAGTTCTATAAATGAAGGTATTATACATTGTATGACCATTGGTTTTTGGCACAAGGAGGCCAGGATCACTGAAAATGGTCAGATGTCAAATCCTAAAGCCTAGGATGTATTGTAAATATCAAAATAAATATTTTTTGAACTTTGAGTTTGTAAATCCTCTATTTCCAATTACCTGATTTTAAATCTAGTGGCCATTAGTAAATGTGATCTCCTTATACAAAAGATTGACTTCTTTTTTTGGGGGTAAATAACACTAAAATGCCTTATTCTATACTTTTCAAAAAAACATTGTTTGCACTCCGACCTATTTGAGTTTTGAGGGACAATTATATAGCCTGAAACTTGCCATACTTCTTCTTGGCTACGAACAAGTAGCCAATAGAAAAGATTTTTCAGGATAACATTGGAATTTGGAAATTTTGTATCGATCATCCACTTCTGTGGTGGCCAGTTGAAACCCTTTTAAGAACTCAAAATCTGTTATTTTTAGTTTTTTTATTTTGATTTTTATTGAATTGTTCATTTAATGATGATAAGGCTTAGACAAAACGTTGGGTTGAACAAATTCACCTTCGGCCAAAATCTAATGCCATTTTTTCTTCTTGCTAAAATAAACGACCTTTATTCATTACATTTTCAGCTTTGTATACTTCCTCTATTGTATACAAGTTGTATATTCTCCTCATCCAATTGTCCAATTAGATCAAGATCAAGCGAGTTACTGACCGTTTGATCTAGACCCAACGCCTTAGAGTATTTTATTTATATTTTTTTGTACATGTTATATGAATATGAAATTTGGTACATGCCATCATCTTAATAGGGCACTCCTAAAAAAAATGTTAAAAAAATAATTTCGATAAAATAAAAAGACCAGATATCCCTAAAACTGACATGGGTATTTTGGCCATTTTATTTTATTAGGAATACTTTTTTTGTAGATGTGAGTTTAAGAGAGGAGTGGACGCCCAAAATTGGGGGTCAAAATATTTATTAAAAAATTAACAAAATTAAATAGTATAGAGGCATGACATTCCATCTCAGCCATGTTGAAAATAAGCTTGATTATGTTCAAGGGTATATTGGGCATTAGATTTAAATGTAAGGGATATTTTGGAAAAGTTATGTTAAGGGTAATTTTGGAATGATGTAAAAAAATTGTGTAGAGTTCCAAAGCCACAATTCCAAGATTGAGAGAAAGGAGTACCGAGATTGAGAGAGAGGAGTCTAAAGCATGCAATGCATGCAAATTTGAATTGGGAATGAGTGAAGTCTAGAATATTCTTGTTATTTCTGGATAATTTGTTATAAGATGTACAAATCTTAGGTTTTGAAATCCATTTTTCTCTCCTATCCTCAAATCTCGAGGTTGAGATAACCAATTGGACTAGAACCTTTTATGTTAGGTTTTGAGCTGTGTTTTACTTTTAGAGTTGATAGTTGATGCCATACATAAACATTTTCCACTTATTATTGATGAATAATAATAGGTAGATGGTGTTATTTTCAAAGGCATGCCTCATTAGGTATCACGCGTGTGCTCATTATGGATAGGGACAAAGTAAATTTTTTTTGAAAAAGCACTTGGTGGGCCGTTGGGTAGATGGCTACATCACTCTGCCCTCCCCTACTTATATGGTCTTTGGGGTAATGGTTTTGCTTAAATCTAGTTCACTTATTCTCTTGGGGCTAGGGAAGAATCACATGAAAGAAATTGGGAAAAAAATCTTAGTTTTTTCCTTTTTTATTTTAAAAATGTAGTTATCCATAAGGGTAGCTAGGTGTAGCTCTTAAAGTAACCATTTTTTTTTTTTTAAATTGTTTATTAAGTTATGATGAGATAATATAAAAAATTAATAAATATACAAATCCCACGTAGTTCTCGAGTGAACCCTTATGGGCCGTGCTACGGGGTTCTACTCAATACGGGGTGTTCTTAGAAGCAGGAATAGCAGATGGGCTCACATTAAAGTTACACATTCCTAAGTGTACCAACTCTAAGAGCTTGGTGCCCCCTCTCGACTTTAATGCCAACGTCAAGGTTTTCGAAAGCTTGAAATCGTTTTGTAGGTGCTTGTGTGTAGAAAAGAGTACACGTGCATGTGGGTGTAAAGAGTGGAAAACAACAATTACAACAAACATATATAACACAAGAAATTCAAGCAAAATCTACCAAGAACAATATAAAGATCCTTTGAAAAATAGTAGGTGATATTTAGAAAGTGATGTAAATACTAAATTGGCCTAAATTACCCATCTCTTAAAGATCTTGATTCAGTTATTTAGGGGTATATTTTTATAAAATAAAAAATGAAAATTTTTTGGAGCCTCAATTTTTCGAGATCTTCTCTCCCTCAACCAAAGACCTTCCCCACCCACATTTTCTCTCTCCAAAACTCCTACATTTTCTCATGCTTCTTTTTGGAAATATGGCCAATTATGGCCTAAATTCTAGTGGTCTCTCATTCAGTGGGAGCGATTGAGAGATTGAAATCTTGGCGCCTTGCGAAATGGAGCCCAGATTCTTTTTCCCCTAGTTCGCATGAGGTATCGAGAGTTCACGTGTTGAGAAAGTAATTCCTCAAGAAGGTGTGAGGGTCACCTCATAGTCAGGATTTTATAGGTTAGCCTTATGTTTAGCTTCGATCGTCCAGAGCTTGGAGAATCCAAACAAAAAAAATAGAACCCGAGTACTTATTAAGTATTCGCCCTGTACGAAATGGTCAAGACTTATAGAACATAAGTCCGTATCTTGACACGAGACCATTACATCACATATGCATTTTCATTTCGTATGAGAAGCCACTCTTCCAAATGCATTGTCCGAGTTTGAAAGAGCCAGTGCACATGTGCTTTGAAAGGACCCTTGTAATTGAGTTAAATCATGTCTCACAAGGGTACACCTGTAATCCATTGAGAGCTGGATGATCGAAAGTTCTGACTCAGCGGCTTTGATATGGCCAATTATGTGTCCCTACTTTAGACTGCGGAACATAGGTCTATTGGGTCGATCTGAGACTCGGCGGAACAATCATTAGGGACTAGCCCAATGGCGTACTTCGATACCTAGAGTTATTAGCCTGAGATTTTACTATACCTTTTGTCCGATTCTATAACAATGAGAAAAACCTAATAATTGCTCAAAAATACTTTAAATATTTATTGTGAGTTTTAGAGAATTTTTACGGAATTTTATTTATTAAAAAATGAGGTTTTCAAATTGTTTGACTCAAGTTCCACTGTAGTCCTGAGCTGGTAGTGTCATGTGGCATTCGAGTCGCCATAGGGCTGAAATGTGGCACCCCACGCCTCTCTCAAGATCATTGCCTAACTGGGCGCTAATCCCTTGGCGAGAGGGACCAGATTGGTATTTGGTTGCTTGTTTTAAAAGGGGTTGTGTTATGGTGTCTTGTTATATATTGTTATATAGTGTTATAACTTAGCACCTCATTTTTATCACGTCTTAATTAACTCAAACGTGGGCCGTGCTTGACATGTGTGAAGTTTAATTAATTTATATATTTGATATTAAAGAGAAAATAGATTTTCAAATTTGAGTTGAAAAATATATTCACACATATGTGTGAAGAGAATATTATCTTTAAATTGATTGGTTTGGAATTTTAGATCTACAAAGTGATTGGCTTTGATAAAGTAGAATATCTTCACATGTACAAGTTTTGCAAATTACTTCTTTCCCATTTACCCTTGGTGGTTATCTACTCTAATATAGTATTAAAAACACTAAATTGTATTTTTGTAATGGCATATTGGATACAATTGGAATGCAAACATGGGTCAAAGACAAAATGGTAAAGTGGCATTACTTTGAGTTAGGGTGAGTGATAATGATGTAAAATCCCATCCTTTCATCCTAGTGGTTGGATGGAGATGGGTGGCTAGGTACATTAGCCTCTCATGTGTATTTGGATTCGTGCATCAAGGGTGTTGATTGAGTCCAAGGTTACACCAATGTTATAAAAGCATACCATGAGATCTCAAACCCTAACTATCTCAACTCTTGAACCATTTTGAAAAATGCGTGCCTCATTTTTCTAGAGCTTTGTGAGATAAAATTGAAGAAAGAGATACTCCATGTTTTGTTTTAAAGGCTTTTAGAGTTCCATTGATGGTGATCATCATTTCTTATGCTTAAGTCCATAATGTACATTTATCAAGGTAAACTCCATTGAATTTTTTTTCTCATAAGTTCATATTCTTGGCATCCATAGTTGATGGAGTTTTGAATTTACAAAAATTTTATTGATCTTAGAATTATCATTTGATCATCTTTTTCATCATGCTTATTCTTAGTGTGGTCCTTCATGAGTTATTGTTTATATGCATAAGAATCCACCATCATGCATAGTATCCGTTGATTTCTTTGCTGCAAATCCATCAACTACTTTAGTCTCAGTGTGTCACTGAATTTTCAAAAACTTTTCATCTCGTTTTTTACCTATTGGGGGTTCATAATCTTTTCATACAAGACTGTTTAGGTGGTTCGAGCGACAACCGTATGTAGTTTGGCTATAACTCTCTTCTTCTTTATCCGATTCGATTCAAACGTTTTGCATCCTATTTTGGATTATAATGCCAGTGTGTTGAGTTATTAAGATGTGATTTTAAGGTGTGTAATTTTTTCCCATTTGAATTAGACACTCTTGTGAGATTGAACCACTTTTGTATAATCTAAAGGGACAAAATTAAGTCCTTATAGGGTCCGATTGCGTGGCCCCGTCACAAGGGGTTCAACACATGGCTTCTCAACTTTAATTTGGAATTATTATTCCCTATTTAGTTGATTTTATTTCTTATATTTTTTTTTTAGATTAGTTGTATGTTGTAATTAAGCTTTGGGACATAGTTTTGTAATTTGTGTTATGAAAGTATAATTCATAAGCTAGTCTTGCTTTATATGTAATTGCTCCATAAGGGGTTGGTATTTGAGTTTATTTACAGTGGTTTTACATGGCTAGAAATGATTGTATATTTATTTAAATGATTGTAACTTATTCACTTACTTGGTTTTAAGCAAGTGGCTTGTTGAAGGTGTCCATTTTGCCTTGTTTTTCGGCTGGAAAATTTGCTCTAATCTTTGTATCCACTATTAATTGGTAATAGAGCTAGGCTCATTGACAACCTCTTTTGGGGTCTTGACAGGGACTATAGAGATCCAAATAGGAACCCATGGCACCCGTTCGATACTCACCGAATTTGTTAAGGAGGAGAGGTTCAATGGAACCAATTTCTTTGAATGGAAAAGGAAAATTGGTTGTGTTTGATGAAGAAGGTCTATTGTCATTATTGACTTTTAGACTACCTAATCCTCCCTTGATCAATGCTCCTCAATTTGTTAAGGATGCATATGAGACATGACATAACAAAAACCAAAGTGCCATGAACATTATTTTTACAATCATGAGTGATCCCTTGGTTATTGAGTATGAGAATTTTGTGTGTGTCAAAGATGTTATGGAGGGCATGAAAAAGAAATACGACACAACGAATGAAGCTCAATGAATCATTAGAATGAGAAATCTCATGTGTTGCAAAATAGATGATCACAGCAAAGTGGGTGATTATCTAAGAGGGTTCAAGAGTTGTATAAAAGAGAGTGAGAGATTCGGTCACTAATATGATGAGGTAACACAAAAGACGATGTTTGTGCTTTCGATCTTACCCTCATGGGATACCTTTGTGGCCAATTTGATGGCCAAAGATGCACCTACAACAGTGGAAGAGATTGCATTTTTCATGGAAGGAGAAGAACAAAGAAGAATGACAATGGATGGACCATAGTCCATGGTCTATATGGTAAATCTCTCCTACCCTCATTTTCTTCTATTCGCTTACTCATTACTCCTATCTCTTCTTCCTTTCCTAACCCTTCTATGGTGAATACATGTAATGTGAGAGTGAGTGGGAGTGATAATGCTAAGAACAAGAAAAGAAAGGGAAATAGAAAATGGAAAGAGAAGGGGAAGCAAAAGGGAAAATGCTACTCCCATTATCCATTTAGACCTTACCCTCCTAAAACCCATGCCTACCCACCAAATCGTCCTAGCCCCATGCCTTTTAGGCCTAAACCACCACCCACACCTTTGATGATAGGTGGGAGTTTGGTTTGGCCCTCAAGCGAAGATTATTGAAGGTTTAATGTTATAGATGCAAGAAATACGAGAATACCCAAAAGTTTTGTAGGTGTCCTCCTCATCCACAAAATCCTCATTTTACTTCTAAGCCTAATACCGGTAAGCCTCATGCTAATACTGATGGAGGACCAAGGAAAGCGAGAGTTTGCATGGTCCATGAGTCTTTGATTACCAATGAGGAGGCGGATGTGTGGGTTCTTGACTCTGGGGCTACTATCCATATGGCAAATTCTATGAAGGGATTTAGAAGGTTTTATGATATCAAACCCATCACCCATACTCTTTATATGGGTGGAAATCAAATGGAAAGGGACTTAAGAAAATGGGACTATGTGTTGGAGCTCACTAATGGAGAGACTCTCATGCTTAAGGACACCCTCTATTCAGCAGGAATGAGGAAGAATCTCATCTCGATTTTCAAGATGTGTAAAGCCGGGTTTGTGCTCTTGTTCAAGGAGGATAGGGTCTATGTGCATGATGACTTTATTAATAGAGAACTCTTTTTTGTGTCCCACTTGGTTCAAGGGCTTTATGAAATTAAAATGAAAAAGGAGTTTGCTTACTTGGGTGATGATTTACAAAATTTTACTTTATGTCATTTAAGGTTAGGTCACATTAATCTACCAAGAATGCATAGTATGATGAAAGAAGGATTGCTTGATAAAATGAATATCGATTCTCACAATGGATGCGGGGCTTGCCTTAAAGGAATGATGGTAAAGAAGTCCCACCATAAGGTTGAAAGGGTCTCTAGTCTTTTAGAACTGATCCACTCGGATGTGTGTGGACCTATGAGTGTGCCTACCATGGGGCACATGAGGTACTTCATAACATTCATTGATGATCACTCCCGTTTTGGTCACACCTATCTCTTGAAAAACAAAAGTGATGCCATATCCAAATTCCAACAATATAAAACAGAAGTTAGGTCGAACCATCAGAAACATTAGATCGGATAGGGGTGGGGAATACACCTCCCAAGCCTTCCAAGATCTTTGTGTCCAATATAAGATTGTCCACCAAACCACCATGCCTTACTCACTTGAACAAAATGGGGTTGCCGAGAGAAAGAATAGGACCCTAGATGAGATGGTGCAATGTATGATGAATATCGCTAATCTTGGATTAGAGTTTTGGGGGGATATGATTCTAACCGCTACATATGTCCTTAATCGGACTCCCACGAAAGCAATTCAATCAACTCCTTACCAACTCTTCATGGGCCGACCTCCCTCAATAAAGCACATCAAGGTTTGGGGATGTTCAGCCCATGTTCTCATACCATCCCAAAATAGGTCCAAACTTGATCATAAAACCATAAAAATGTGTTTTCAAAGGATACCCATGCCATGGGAAGGGATTTAGGTTTTATAAATTCTTTAATCGTAATATGATTGAAAGCCTTGACCCCCATTTCTTTGAAGATGAATTCCCTAAGAGAGAATTAACCCAAAAGAGAGTAGACTTTCGTGAGCTTTAGCGTAACCAAAAAATTGAAACCATCCCACTTAAGTGAAGTGAGAGAATTAGGATACCCCCTACATTTTTCACTTACCTTGAGGAGGACTGTGAGAGGATTAGTGCGGAACCCGATGATGAACCTTATTCTTACCTACATGCTATGGCTTGTTCGGGTCATAAGTTATGGAAGGAAGCCATACAAGATGAGATAAATTCAATCATAAAGAACCATATATGATAGTTAGTCTGATTGCCACCTAACCTTAGATCCATTGGATGTAAGTGGATATTCAAAAAGAAACTTAACTCCGAAGGGCGTATTGAGAAATACAAGGCAAGACTTGTAGCAAAAGGTTTTACTCAAAAGGAATGGGTATATTTTTTTGACACTTATTCACCTGTTGCCAAAAATGCCTTCAATTAGGATGATCATATCCTTAACAGCCTACGTTGACCCAGAATTGCATCAAATGGTTATGAAAACCGCCTTCTTAAATGGTGACCTAGAAGAGGATATATACATGAACTAACTCATTGTGAAAAGAAAGGAAAAGTTCGTGTTCAAACTCAACAAATCACTTTATGGTTTCAAACAAGCTTCAAGAAGATGATTCCTCAAGTTCCACCAAACCCTGATTAGATATGGATTCAAACAAAATGAGGATGACCGTTGTGTATACCGTAAGACCAGTGGGACTGACATTACTTTCATGTCTTTATATGTGGATGATATTCTAATAGCTAGTAGCAAAGGCAATGCTATCAAGTAACTTTGATATGAAAGATATGGGAGAGGCTTCGTATGTTTTAGGGATTCATATTATAAGAGATAAAGCAGCCCGCATTATTCAATGGTATGAGTGAATTTAAGCCTATAGATACACCTGTGGAAAGGAGAGGAAAATTAAATTTTAATATGAAACCAAACATTGATCTTGAGAGAAATAAAATGGAAAGAATCCCTGGAGTGCCGTAGAATCACTAATGTAAAGTAAACCCGATCTAGCATTTTCTCAAAGCTTGATTGGTCGATTTCAAAGTGATCTTGGATTAGAACATTGGGAAGCCGTGAAAAGAATCATGAAGTATTTGAAAGGAACATTTGACTATGGATTAACCTATGGCAATGTAAATGAGCTTAAAGTTTTAGGATTCACAAACTTCGACTATCAAGGAGACCAGGATGACTCAAGATCCACTTCAGGTTATCTATTTCTTTATGGGGATGGTGTCTTTTCTTGGCGCACCAAGAAGTAAGATACTTTAGCCTTATCAACGATGGAATCCGAGTATATGGCTTTAAGTTCCGCAACTTTAGAAGTCATTTGGAGTAAGAAGTTTTTGAATCATCTTAACTTCAATCCTCTAAAGCATGGAACTATTAGAATCATGTGTGACAATCAAGCTGCAATAGCCGTGGTAGTTGAACCATGGTTCCATAGAAAGTCAAGGAGCATTAAAGCCCAATATCATAGAGTAAGGGAAGATATAGCAGCTGGTGAAGTAGAAGTGGGTATATTCCATCTGAGGCTATGCATGCAGATCCATTAACTAAAGGCTTGGGGGCAAGTGATTTTATGAGGCATGTTCATGGGATGGGTTTAAGGAGGTTGACATAGTTGTTATTACTTTGTCTATTGCTTGTGAATGATAAATCCATGGATGAGTATGAATGCTTTGATTTGTTATGAACGATAATGAGAGAGAGCGATATACAAATTCAAGCCTCAAATGGCCAAGTGGGAGAATGTTGAAAATATGGCCTATTAAGGCCTAAATTCCACTAGTCTCGCATTCAATGGGAGCGATTGAGAGATTGAAATCCTGACGCCTTGCGAAATGGAGCTTAGATTCTTTTATCTCGAGTACGCATAAAGCCTCGAGAGTTCACGTGTTGAGAAATCAATTTCTCAAGGAAGTGTGAGGGTCACCTCCTAGTCAAGATTTTTTAGGTTAGCCTCATGTTTAGCTTTGATCGGTCAGGGCTTGGAGAATCCAAAAGAGAAAAATAAAACCCGAGTACTTATTGATGATTTGCCCATATGGAATGGTCAAGACTTATGGGACATAAGTCTGTATCCTGACACGAGACCATTACATGACATGTGCATTTTCATTTCATACGGGAAGCCACTCTTCCAAATGCATTATCCGTGTTTGGAAGAGCCAGTGCACATGTGCTTTGAGAGGACCCTAGTAATTGAGTTAGATTATGTCCCACGGGAGTACACTTGTAATCCATTGAGAACCGAATGATCGGAAGTTCTGGCTCGGCTGTTTTGATGTGAAAAATTATGTGTCCCTGCTTTAGATTGTGGAACATAGGTCTATTGGGTTGATCTAAGACTCGTCAGAACATCATTTGAGACTAACCCATTGGAGTATTCTGATACCTAGAGTTATTAGCTTGAGATCTCACTATGCCTTTTGTCTGAATTTATAATGATGAGAAAAAAACAAATAATTACTCGAAAATACTTTAAATATTTATTGTGAATTTTAGTGAATTTTTAAGAATTTTATTTGCTAAAAAAATGAGTTTTTCGAATTGTTTGACTCAAATTTGACTTTAGTCATGACCTGATAGTGCCATGTGGCATTCGAGTGGCCATAGGGCTGCCATGTAGCACCCCATGCCTCACTTTTGGATGACCACGCAGCTGGGCACTGATCCCTAAGCAGGGGGACCAGATTGGCATTTGATTGTTTGTTTTATAGGGGGTTGTTTTGTGGTGTCTTGTTATATATTGTTATATTTTGTTATATTGTGTTATAACTTAGGGCCCCATTTTTATCATTTGTCTTAATTAACTCACACATGGGCCATGCATGATATGTGTGAAGTCTAATTAATTAATTTATTTGATATTAAAGAGAAAATAGATTTTTAAATTTTGAG
>NW_006499912.1:206708-217164 GCF_000471905.2 Amborella trichopoda | reverse complement strand
TGGTTTGAAATTTTAGATCTACAAAATAATTGGCTTTGATAAAGTAGAATATCTTAACATGTGTGAGCTTTACAAATTACTTCTTTGCACTTTACCCTTTGTGGTTATCTACTCTAATACATTATTAAAAAACCTAAGGGTGAATTTGTAATGGCATATTGGATACAATTGGAATAAAAGCATGGGTCATGGACAAAATGGTAAAGTGACAACTTAGAGTTAGGATGAGTGATAATAGTGTGAAATCCCATCCCTTCTTCCTAGTGGTTGGATGTGGATGGGTGGCTAAGTACATTAGCCTCTCATGTGCCTTTGGATTAATACATCAAGGGTGTTGACAGAGTCAAAGGTTACATCCATGTTATAAAAGCACATCATGAGATCTCAAACCCTAACTATCTAAACTCTTGAACTATTTTGGAAAATGGGTGCCCCGTTTTTCTAGAGCTTTGTGAGATAAAATTGAAGAGAGAGACAGACTCAACGTTTTTTTTAAGGCTTTTAGAGTTCCATTGATGGTGATCTTGATGGTGGTCCTCCTTTTTATGCTTAAGTGTACATTTATCACGGTAAACTCCATTGAATTTTTTTCTCATAAGCATGTTTATCAAGATAAACTCCGTTGAATTTACAACCGCTAGTAGAGAGAAAAAGATGAATTTTGGGGTTTCTCGTCCAAGAAAACCAGTGGCAACCTCTCGTTATGATATAAAAAGTT
Organism: Amborella trichopoda; assembly: GCF_000471905.2. The sequence continues at coordinate 216,446 of NW_006499912.1, read as the reverse complement.
TTACTCTATTAAAATATATATTTTATAATTATTGAAATGCACTCTAAAATTGTGTTATAACCATCGTAGAGGGAGAATTTTTAGTCAATTTTACATTCACACTCATTTCTAAATATCACCTATTATTTTTCAAGGGGTGTGAAGGTCATATCCATCTAATCTATACACCATTTTTTATGTTTTGGGTTTCATGGTCAGGAAGCAAGAATAGATTTAATAAACCAACACACTAGCACCAAAATTACAATTATTGGTGGGGAAGAGTTATCTCTACCAAATAGATTGTATCCTTTCAAAAAGTGGGACTTGAGAGAAAAATAAGAAATATAAAAAGTTTTTTTTAAATTTCAAAAATAAGACATGATTTTATATAACTTTCTCTAATATTAAATAACAACTCAAGGTATTCCATCTTGAGTGATAAGATGTGAACCGGCATTTTAATGGACACTAGATCCACCCATTTGCACCATTTTGGGAGCTTCGATTCCCTATTTGGTGATGGAAATGGTCATTTCAGTGTTTATGAGGGGTTTGGGTACTCAATCTATCAAGGGCCAAGGATTTTAGTGAAGCTTGGGTTGTACCTTTTAATTTTCCATTTTTAATTAGGGATTGCATACTATGAGACTACTTACCAATAGTGCAAGTAGGTCACGATCAATCATAGCCACTGGATATCAAATTTGATGGCTCAGTATGTCACTAAGTTTGAAAATTTTATTTTTGAACTTTGAGTTTAGTCAATGATATACTTACTACCATCCCATTTAAAATAATCTCAATTTATTATGCAGAATAATGCCCTTTTACCATACAAGATTATCATAAAAAAAACTTGCCAGCCTGTTTAGATGGATCAAATTTGAGAAACAGACCTTCCAGATTCTATCAGATGCTTGTGCCTATCCCCCATGGCATGAAAGTTTATGGAAAGCTTCATTTCTTGTATACCGCGGTCGCCGCTGCCGTTGCCGCCGCCGCATGAGTTGACACCGGAGTCTCCGCAACCATCGCTGTTAGCCATGCACTAGGAAAATCTTTTTGTTGTTGTTGCTATATCAGATCCTCCACGAATCATGGCAAAGAGTAAGCAGCAGCAAGAGCAGGAGGAGGAGGAGGCAGCGGCAACATAGGAGGAGGAGACAGCGGCAACATAGGAGGAGGAGGTGGTGCATGCATCGAGTTTGTCCCAAAGCTGGAACCACCATGGAAGTGGCAATGATGGGCTCTGTTAAGAGATCTAAATGATGAACTTAGGATATCTTGCTCTGATATCTAGTGTCATAGAATACATTCAGTATATTTAAAAAATGATTTATTGTTTTATTTTTTACTATAACTTAGTAAAATATTTTGTTATAGAATAGCCTTAAAATCTTAAGACTAGTAAATTCCTAAAATTAGCCACAAAACCTTAAAATTTTATTTTCAGATTCTAAAAATCCAAAAAAAATGTAAACGCAAGTAAATATTGAACATGGCTATTTTTCAGATATTGAAAATCCAAAAAATTAGTTGGAAGCATAATTTGCATTTTTGAATTTTGAAAACATGAAAATACTTGAGATACAGAATATGACTATCTTTTTTCTTGAAAGCTTGAAAAAAGGATAATTTGGAACAAAAATGCAAAAATAAAGCTTTTGGGTATGAATGAAAATTGTGAAAGAGGGGATTTTTAATGGAAAATTGGAGGATATTGGAGTAATTTTCTTTTAGTTTTAATATATTTTATATTCATCACCATAATCATCTGAGCATTATCCCAACTATTTGACGTCAGCTACATAAATCCTATTTCACCACTCTGTTATATCAAGGGTCATACTCTCAGTCAAATCACCATATCTTTTCTCACTGCTTCTATCTATATCCTTTTTGCCCTTCCTTGTGCTATTTTAGAGCCTTCCACTTCAAGTAAATTGCCCCTCTTAAGAGGTATTCTTCTAGGTTGATTTTGCATATGACTAGCCCACCTAAGTCTACTTTGCCTCATCTTATCACCTATTAGAGCCACCTCTAAGTTTCCTTATATGTATTTATTCCGAATTCTATCATTTTTGTATTTCCATTCATCTATCTCAACATCCTTATCTCAACTACCCTCTTATCACCTAAAATATTATTACTGTATAGTATTGCTGTATATTATCAATGGCCCCATACGTAGATGAAGTATATCGATTTCTCATCACGTTACTATTTAAGTTTAATTTGTTTAAGATACTATGAAGTTTAATAATCATTACGTCGTAGCCTCTTTTTTTGTTGTTTTCGGAATTGAAAATTTTCATTCTACATTATATGCATTATGCTCTCTTGTCACATGTGCAAAGCATGTCGTTTTACTAGTGACAGGATCCAATCCAACATGAATGGGACTAGGCTGGAGCCAGACTGGGCCCCGGTCGGTTCAAGCTTTGTTGGACCCACCTCATGCTTTCATGCATTTATACGACAAACTACTAAGAACAATTTCAGATTGATCTTTCAAATTCGAGCATCAAAATGAAAGCTGCGCTTATCATCTAGGGCATATTAATTCTTATATTTACTTTTAAGCAAATCAATTTTTTATTATATCGTTATAATTTTTGAAAATTAAATAAACTTATTGACAGACAAAGTTGTCACTTTTTAAAAATGGACAATGTTCATATAAGGTGTTAACAAGTAAGGTGCACTTCAAAAACCCATCGAAAAAGGTTGTTTCATCACTAAAAAATTACCCACTATTTTGTATTGATCTAGATATATTTGGATATGGATTAAAAAATAAATTTCAAGTCTTAAAAATAGTGCATCTTGTAACACATTATCTAGACCGTCCATTTTCAAGTTTTTCAAGTATTGATAAATATGCTACATTTGCACTTTTTCGGAGTTTTCAATTTCAATATAGGGGTTAAAAATAGATATTTAAGCCATTGTAAGAGTTTTGGCACCGAAAATACATCTTTTAATGAGATATTAATGTGTACCTTATCGTGATTGTTTAAGGTTGATACCTTATACAAATCTCACCCTTTTAAAATGGGGTGTGGTCTGTATATGGCGGAGGCCCTAATCAGTCAAAGTAAGACTCACCTTTACATAGTGTCGAAAATTGTTGTTTTAGTGTGAAAAACCTTTGTGATGGTCTAAAACTTTATTTTTATGTCTAATTATAAAATTTTTAATTTAAAAAATAGTTTGGATCGAGCAGATCTATGAACACTTAAAAGCTTTGAAAATTGATGGCTTAGATAATGCATTACAAGATCCACGATTTCCAATGCTTGAAATCAATTTTTTCTCATATCCATATATCTTGGGGTCGAGATGATTTAATTGAGGCCTTTTTAGCATTAAAACAATCACTTCTAATAAATTTTTCAGGTGCTATTTCATTTGATTATTTATATAAATTTTATTTTCTTTAAAATTTAATATATTGGATATTTCCTCAGCTACTTTATTAAAAAAGCCCAAATTTCCGTTTGTTGCCTAGTTTGGAACTAGAAGAAACGAGGCAAATTAGAAATTTAACCTACTTAAATTGTACAGGTAAAATGGCCTAAATAATCTTATTTGTTCCAGGCTCTAAGCCCAAAAGAAGTATTTTAAAATGAAAATACTTATTTCGACTTTTGAAATTTACTTGGGTTAATTAAGAAAGGCCAAATACAAAAATTTCATGTTTGTTACTAGTTCTTAAATTAAAATAAGAGTTTTTTTTTTTTAATTAAAACTCAAGTTTTAGATTTGAAATCTCGAAAAAGCAAATGTATTTAGATCATTTGGCTCAAATAACTTAAGTGAGTCAAATTACCAATATGACCTTGCTTATTCATGTTTCAAACCCATAATAAGGCTAATTTAGGTATTTTCAAAATTGTTGAGGTATATATGAGAGACAATTTAACTTGTTCACAAACAAAGTTACTACCTTTTTTTAAATTTTGTATATTGGGTATTTCATTGGCTACTTTATTAAAAAATTCCCAATCACCTTTTTTTTTCCCTAGTTTTGAACTAGAAGAAGTGAGGGAAATTTGTTCCAGGTTTTAAACCTAAGATAAGCATTTTAAAATGGAAATACTTATTATGACTTTAGAAATTGGTAAAAGCACAAGTATTTACATCGGTTTACTTGGGTTAATTAAATATGACCAAATACAAAATTTTTTATTTTGTTCCTAGTTCTTAAACAAAAAAAGGAGTTTTTTTTTTTTAAATTTAAAATCAAGTTTTAGATTTGAAATCTCGAAAAAGCAAAGGTATTTAGATCATTTGGCTCAAATAACTTAAGTGAGTCAAATTACCAAGTTCTCCTTGCTTATTGATGTTTCAAACCTGTAATAAGGTTAATTTTGGTATTTTCAAAATTGTTAAGGTATATAAGAGAGACTATTTGACTTATTCCCAAGTAGAGTTGCTACCTTTTTAAAATTTTGTATCTTGGGTATTTCCTCCATGCTTTATTAAAAAATGCCCAAATTTCTTTTGTTTTTAGTTTGGAACTAGAAGAAGTGAGGGAATTTTGATATGGGCAAGCTTTCAATACTTCCTCTACAACATAAAACATATATACTTCCCCTTATCCAACCGTCCATTCTGAATAGAGGGCTATGATTGCCCCAATCACAATGTCACCTATCTACACTATTTTCTTTTTAATTTTTTTCTATAAACTATTTTTACACCAAATTTGTATGTCCAATCCTCTTTTAAACTCGCACTAGCAAAAAATATAAAACAAATATTTCCAATAAAATAAAATGATCAAAATACCCTTGAAAGATTCAAGGGGTATTTTGGTCTTTATATTTTATAAAATTTTTTTTTTTAATATTTTTTATAGGTTCACCCCAATGAGAAGATGACACGTACCAATGAGAAGATGGTGGATCTAAGATCCAATGGCGAGTGGCTCTCTTGATCAAAATTGGACGGCTGGATGGTAGGGGAAGCATATATCTTCTATGCTACGGGGGAAGTATAGAAACCTTTCCCTTTTGAAATTTAACCCCCTTAAATTGCACATGCAAAATGACTTAAATACCTTTGGTTGTTCCAGGTTCTAAACCTAAGATAAGTATTTTAAAATACTTACTTGGCTAATTAAGTATAGCTTTACACAAAAATTTCATATTTGTTTCTAGTTCTTAAACATAAATAAGTGGTTTTTTTTGTTTATATTAAAGATCTAGTTTTAGATTTGAAATCTCAAAAAAGCAAGATTATTTTAGATCATTTAACTCAAATAACTTAAGTGAGTCAAATTACCATTATGTCCTTGCTTATTCATGTTTGAAACCCATAATATGACAAATTTAGGTATTTTCAAAATTGTTGAGGTATATATAAAAGAGACGAATTAACGCATTCACAAATAATGTTTGCTACCATTTTAAATTTTTTTTTAAACTTGGGTATTTCCTTAGCTACCTTATTAAAAAATGCCCAAATTTCTTTTGTTCCTAGTTTGAAACTAGAAGAAGTGATGGAATTTTGAAATTTAAGCCGTTTAAATTGCTCATGCTAAATGACCTAAATACACTTTCTTGTTCCATGTTCTAAACCCAAGATTCGTATTTAATTTATTAAGAGCTCAGAAAATGGAACAAGAATGAGTATTTACATCATTTTACTTGGGTTACTTAAGTATGGCCAAATACAAAAATTTCATGTTTGTTCCCATTTCTTAAATGGAAATAAGAGTTTTTTTTTTAAAAAAGATTAAATATCAAGTTTTCGATTTGAAATCTCAAAAAAACAAGAGTATTTAGATCATTTGGCTCAAATAACTTAAGTGATTCAAATTACCGATATGTCCTTGCTTATTCAGGTTTCAAACCTGTAATAAGACCAATTTGGGTATTTTCAAAATTGTTGAGGTATATAAGATAGACGATTTAGCTTATTCATAAACAAAGTTGCTACCTTTTCAAAATTTTGTATCTTGGGCATTTTCTCAGCTACCTTATTTAAAATTGGCCAAATTTCCTTTGTTCATAGTTTGGAACTAGAAGAACTAAGGAAATTTTGAAATTTAATCCACTAAAATTGAACATGCAAAATGACCTAAATACTCTTGCTTGTTCTAGGTTCTAAACCAAACATATCTATTTTAAAATTAAAATGCTTATTATGAGTTAAAAAATTGGAACAAGCATGAGCATTTGCATCATTTTACTTGGGTTACATAAGTGTGACCAAATACAAAACTTTCATGTTTGTTCCTAGTTCTTACACAAAAATAAGAGCTTTTTTCTTATTAAAAATCAAGTTTTAGATTTGAAATTTTGAAAAAGCAAGAGTATTGAGATTATTAGGCTCAAAAAACTTAAGTGAGTCAAACTACTAATATGCCCTTGCTTATTCATGTTTCTAACCCATAATAGAGGCAATTTAGGTATTTTTCAATAGTTTTGAGGTATATAAGAGAAACGATTTATCATAATAACTACTTTATGCATAAACTTACTAATTTAGCCAAATTATTGAACTTTTGAGGTGGTTTAATATTTTCTCTTCAGTTTTGTTTTGCTAAATCGTCATTGAAAATCCCAATGCTTTCCAACAAAGAGAGAAAAATTAGGAAGGCTAGAAAAAAGAAAAAAGGAAACATTAGATATCGCATGCTTCAACCATGTCAAAATTTTCAGTTGTTCCAAGAAACTTTTTTTTTTTTATTATTATTTTCTTTATATTGATTAAGGGTGAATTAGAATAGTGCTTACTGCATAACCTTCTGATGGATATGTGCAGGATAAAACACTCTAAAATCTAATGTCTAACTAAATAAAAAATAGGGCTAGGAACGGGTTGAGCCTAGACTAGGCCACCCGTCCCTACAAATGGCAAAGGCCTTAATTATTAGCCTTTCATACATGATAGGTCCCCACACTATTTTGATAAGGGTGTAGTGTATATAAGGTACCAACCTTAAACAATAAAAAAAAGACGTACTTTCAAACCATACCAAAAGATGTAATTCTACGATGGAATGAAAATCTATTTTTCCTTCAATTATGAAATTTTAGGGTTAAAAAATGGTAAAAATTGAACAAATCTTTAATACCAAAAAGTCTTGAAATTGAAGGTTCATATAATGCGTCACAACAGGCAATATTTTCATAACATAAAATCTTTTTTTTTTGATATCCATAAATCTCAAGGTCAAAATGATCAATTGAAAGGTTTTCTCACATCAGAACAGTTTTTTCAATAGAATATTGAGGTGCACTTTACTTGTATAGTATAATGTCAACATTTTATTTCCTTTAGACAAAGTAAAAAGTTAAAATAAAGCCAAGGCTTTATGAAAAAAGATAAAGCCTTACCTCAAAACTTATCGAAAATTATAGTTTTGGCGTTGAAAAACCTTCAAATCGTTCTTCCTGAACTTGATTATCATGGTCGTAAAAAAAAAAAGTCGATTTCAAGCCCTAAAAATAGCGTATTGTAACACATTATCTAGACCATCTATTTTCAAGTGTTTACAGAAATCTCCCATCCCTATTTTCCTAGGATGCATTTTAATTTTGGGGAAACTTTCCATTTTGCTCACCACGTATAAAACAATTTTGATTATAATTCCTAATAGTTCCATTTTAAATGAATGGCTAGGATAGCTTCAATCATGATATTGCAAGTTTGTCACTAGTCGTTTGATTTTGATCTCAAAGTATTTGATTTTTAATATTTTTATAAATTACTTTGAGATGAAATTTGGAGCACTCCCCCCTCGTAGGGGCACACTTAATAAAAATAAAAAATAGATATTTTTATAATTACCAATAACCAAAAATGCCATTTTAAATTATAGGGGTTTTGGTTATATATGTATATATTTTTATTTATTAATTTTTGTTGGGTGATCCCCTAAAAAGAGAGGGAACAACCAAAATTTTATGGCAAAGATTATTTATAAAATGAAATGGGATAGGAATGACAATGTGTCAGATCAAATGGCACCACATACAAGAATCAAGCAAATTACGTACGGATACTAGGGGGTCAATCACTAAATGAGATGTCATTTGCTAGAAATTACGAGTACACCCCCCTAATTTTTTATTTTTCTAAGGTGCTCCATGTCCAGCAATACAAACACGGGTCAAGAGCAATTCTTCTTAGTTCTTTGTTGTCCTATGTTTGGGATATCTGCTATCTCCAAAAGAGCGAACCCTCTTTGAATGTAGCAGGCTCATCCAAGGAACCTCACTTTGTAAATCTTGGGCACACAGGGTAGCTTTCACCTCACCCTTTCTCTCTATCACGTTTGATCGATGGTTTCTTTTCTCTACCTGGTGTCTGGAATCACTCCTTTTCTCTATTTACATCTTGAGTTCTTTTCTTTCTTTGTAAAATTTGTGGCCCCATGAGGGCATTCATATGCTCTCTCTACCGCCTCTCCAATCTAGACCATATCCGATAAGATAATTAGAGCAGTCATTCTCATCATGGTCATTGTTTTTTCATTGCTGCCTCTATTCACTCCAGTCCAAGTAGAAGCAATGGAAGTAACAATAGTAGTGTAAAACACCCTATGCCTCTAAAACACATCCAAGAATCGGAAGCATTTTTCCTATAGAGCCAAGGATCCCAGAATCGGCATCTCTGACCTTCTGAGTAGGATATCAAAAATTTGGACCGTGTGGGTTGTAGGCGGAAGGCAACAAAAGTCTCCATTTGAGGACAACAGATTGAGAGATAGAAGGAGAAATAGAGAGATTAACTGATGAGTGGGAAAGTTTTCCTCCGCACTCAAGATTTGCAGGGTGAGGTGCCAAGGATGAGCCGGCTACCTTCAAAGAGGGCTCGCTAATTTGGGACATAGCAGATAGTTGTCCGGAATTGAGAATGTCGAATAGCATGGTGAAAAAATAAACCCTTATTCGGTGTTTGCATTGCAGGGGGTAATTTTGAAAAAACAAAAAACCGATGGGGAAAGGGGTGGTGCTGGTAATTTCGAACAAATGACATCCCATTTGATAATTGACCCCCTCTAAAGTGTCTGTATGTAATTTGCTCTATGTTTATTATGTGGTGGCACATATGAAAATTTCCCCTTTATTTTCTCTATCAAACAAAGCGGACAAAGTTTTGTAATACACATAATATACAAACAATATCTTACATGTGCCACAACCACAACTTTTTAGTAGAAAACATTCCTCCATTTTGATGGGCTCGAGTAAAAGAACGTTTAATTTTAAAATCTCAACCATCGGTTGCTAATAACATAGGGTTCAGATACATGTAACATGTTGTTTGTGTATTATATGTATCATAATAAACAATGTATTTTTAAAATTGTAGCTCAAGGTTAAGTTCATTGATTTGTCGCATATCAATGGTTAGAGATTAAATAGAAAGAGGCCACATATCATCTTTCTAAGTATAGTTAAGGAAACATCTTCTATTTTTAAGAGATAAATAAATCATCTACAAGTAGTTTATAGCAAAGAGCTATGGACTAAACTAAGGAAACTTCCATTATCCAAAAAGTCCAGCAAAATTGCCATGCAAATAATTCTAAAAATCCCAACTAGGAGATTAAACACTGAAATTAGAAGCGTTTGTTTAGGCTTTTCTAATCAGAGTATGATAAAATCTTAAAATTCCAATAAAATTGCAATTGAAAGTATATACAACGTTGTAAACTTACTTGCAGAAGTAAGGTTCCAACCAGCGTTTTAAAAAACGCCGAGTCGAACCGGACTCGCCCGGTTCAACTCGAAAATC
>NW_006499912.1:175206-206029 GCF_000471905.2 Amborella trichopoda | reverse complement strand
CCGGATCGCCGATTCGCCGATCCGGATCGGTTTTTTGGAAGCCCGATCCGGGTCACCGATCCGTTTTTTAAACCATTGGTTCCAACAATCCACACTGTCTATTTTATTTGAAAAAGTATAGATCTAACATTGTCTGAAAAAACATGCTACATTTTGACATTGTCTTAAAAGATGTGTCAGATCTACACTGTTAAACTAAAGTAGACAATATAGAGTGTCGGAACCTTATTTATACAAATATGGTTGCAACCTTATATAAACCGCACCAAAGAAAAAAACGTTTTGTTTTTAAGATTCAATTTTTCCTAGATCAAACTAGTTCCAATCCTTATAGGGTTTGGATTTCTTGGTCCCATAATGATACTACATATGCAATGTGTGCACATAGAGAGGGAGGCATGTATAATGTGTGTAAGCATGTGTTTGTGTTTGCTTAGACTTGCATGTAGACATGCAGATTTTTTCTTTATGGGACATATTCTACGCAAAGCCTGCATGAAACAAATTGCAGGAAGCGAGCCCAGATGTCATTTAGGGTTTAGGGATCGTCGTATGAAGAAAGACATTATACCATAAGTAGTTATCTTGATGAAGCTATTGTTGGCCATCAATGGCAAAATGGTGTCTCCAATTTGTAGTACCCTGTGCAAAAAAAGCAAAAAAATTGAAATAAGAGGTGAAGAATGAATGTAGACCCGTAATTTTCTTGATCGGACCGAAAAGGCTGCAACTCTTACAGATGATTGAACTAATTGTATTTTGGCAATCAGACGACAAACTTATTGTGACATACCTATCAAATCCGCTTTGTACGGGGTTCGACAAACATAGCATCGATCTCCACCACTCATCATTTATAATGGAAGGCTGTGACTTGGAAGATGCTCTCTCAACTATGACAATGTAAGTGAAAGTTGAGAGAGCACCTTCCAAATGAGTTATGTGCTTCAACTGGAGAGAAATGTCTAGCTATAAATAGAGGAAAACCAGAGATAAAAGTGTATAGTTACATTAGTGTAAACAACTGTAGTATACTTGTAGTATTTATATATATATGCACATAAAGGGAGAGAGGAAGAGAAGATAGACAGAGAGATGTGCATACAGTATAAACTTGCATGCAAATTGTATATATTTACTGTACAAAAGTAGAGAATTTATTTGTTGGAGGGTAACTTTGAAATTATTATGTTAGGGCTTAGGATTCTTAATTAGGATGACTCATCACCAATAATTTATTAATTAGGATGACTCAACACCATTAATTTCTCTAATAAGCAACCAAAGATTTTTAGGCTGCCAACCCACACTCGTATCTTTTTTTGACAATAATAGCAAATGGCAAGGTTTCATATATATATTTTCTTAAAGGGGATTGCCAATTTTCGATCTATAGTTTAGATGGGTGCTTTTGGTAGGTACATAGATTATTTTTGTAATTACCACCAAAAACATGGGAAAGAATTTGAAAATTGTGGCTGGTATTTATTTTTTTAATAAATTTTCTTTAAAATAAGAAAATTTTCTTTTATTTAGGCTTAAAGTGGATAAAAATAGGATATTCTCTTTGAATGATATTGGTTGCTCACCTAAAATATGGGGGTAATACAAATAGAAGACAAGTTGGTTGAATTCAATCGAAATACTGTGAATTGTATATAATTTGGTGGCAATTTTTTTCTTAATTATTTATGCAATAAAATAATTCCCATAATTCAAGTACTCTTCCTATTTATATTTTCAATTGTAATCGGAGTCGTTTCTGGCGAAACTTCAAATGAGGGAAGTTAAAGGATGTCACTCCAAATAGGAAACTTTTTATAGGTTTTTTGCATATATAACTTATAGAAAAGTATATAATAAGCCTATTTATCTTTACTGCAAGAACTCATACCAACCATTACCATTTATGTAAAATCGCGTGGTTTGATATGGCTCAAAGTTAAAAAACAATATTTTTGAACTTTGTGATACATCCCAAACTGTCAAATTTCACATCTGATGGCTATAAGTGATTGTAACCTCTATATGGTATTATACTACAGAAATCCCTTGGTTTCCTTGGGTCATAGCATGATAAGTTTTCTACCTTACCATCCCATAGCAGTCAAGAAATGACAAATAATAATAATGAGGATGTAGCTAGAAATGAGAGAAGCGATCTTGGATAAGCTGGTTGGAGAGAAAGAGAGTCGAGGGGAGAGACTCTTATACTTTGCTTCCTTTCATTCACTCCATGAAACTTTTGTTAAAGTTCAAATGAAAAAAAGAAAGAAAAATATCTCTGTACCCCTTATTTATGGTATATATTTCTCGTGAGATCCAATGATTCAGAACATTACTTGCACCATAGGGTCTCTATCTTTTCTATCCTCCAACCCCCTAGACTCTTTGACTATGTATTTTTGACCCAAATATATAGTAAAATGACACTCTCTCAACTACCTTTTTCTTTCTATGGTAATTTCACCATCTTTCTCTCTCAAAACATCGTTTCTCTCTCTCAAACACCCAAAACACTATCTCTCTCTCTCTAAAAATTCCATTTCTCTATCTCAAATACCCAAACTGTTGGATACCCAAACTGTTCCGATCTCTACATCGTCTCCCTCTCTCTCAAAACACCGTCTCTTCTTTTTTTTTTTTTTGACAAGTGTAATATATTTTTTTAATAAGAAGAGAGAATACAAAGATAATTACAATCGAGTCAAAACACCATCTCTCTCTATCTCAAAACTCGGTCTCTCTCTCTCAAATACCTAAACAGTTACAAAAAGTTCCTCTCTCTCCATCATTTCTCTCTCCCCTCACTCTCTCACTCAAAGCACCACTAGAAGATGGTGTTTTCTTCTCTCTTTATTTCCATTTATGCCCACAAGAATCCATGAATGTTGGACAAGTTTCACCACCCAGCCTAAATGGATTAATAACTGAAAATTTGAGTCAACAATTATAAATTTTAACCATTTTCCATTAACTGAGAAAGAGAAAATGATATACAAGTGGGTCCTATCTTTGGGTTCATACCCACAATCTCTCAAGATCGCAGCATGACCTCCAATTGACTATAGTTTCCCTTAACAGAAACCAAGAGTGTACAACAAAATGCAAAGACTCTGGTGTGAACGCAGGTGGCGATGGCCGCAGTGGCTGTCGATATACAAGAAAGGAAGCTTGACATAAAGTTTCATGGCATGGAGGATAGGCACAGGCATCCAGTAGAATCTGAAACATTTGTTTCTCAAATTTGATCCATCTAAAGAGGCAGGTAGGTTTTGTTTCTCAAATTTGATCCATCTAAAGAGGCAGACATTTTTTTTCTATGATAATCTTGTATAGTAAAAGGGCATTATTCTGCATAATAAAATGGGATTATTTTCCTTGACCAATGATCAAGTAGGAGTTTACTTGGGTTATATTGGAGATGCACAGTAGTTGGATTAGAGATCTGACGGTGATGAAAACTAGTAATAGTTACTATAATCAATAACTATCGGAAATGTATACAACGAGACCATTTGTTTTGATACAAGTAGGCCATAATTATTATTGATCATTAGATTTAAAATTAGGCGGGTTAAGATTTATCATTATTTGGGTATAAAGTTCAAAACAATTTTTTTGTAAATGTTGTGACATACTTTCATTTATTAGAATTCACATCGAATGGCTAGAAGCAATTGTGACCGCTTTATACAAAAAATAAGTAGTCTCATAGTACCTTTTTATAGCAGTTTTATGCTTTGTGAGAGCACACCTATTCGATCAAATACAACAGACCTCTATGATTTCTTCCATCCGTTGCTTTCGTTAATAATGGAAATGTTAATGGAAAATCACATTTTATAAATACTAAATATGGTTTTGAAAGATCTATAAATGAAGATATCTCTGAAAACGGTTAGATGTCAAATCCTAAAGCCTAGGATGTATTGTAAATATCAAAATAAATTTTTTTTGAACTTTGAACTTGTAAATCCCGTATCTCCAAATACCCGATTTTAAATTTAGTGGCCATTAGTAATTGTGACCTCCTTATACAAAAGATTGACTTCATTTTTCTCGGGTAAATAACAATAAAATGTCTTATTCTATACTTTTCAAAAAAAAATTGTTTGCACCCTGCTCTATTTGAGTTTTGAGGGCAATTATATAGCTTGAAACTTGCACACATCATCTTGGCTACGATCAAGTAGCCAATAGAAATGATTTTTCAGGATAATAATTGGAATTTGGAAATTTGTATTGATCATCCATTTCTGTGGTGGCCAGTTGAAACCCTTTTAAGAACTCAAAATCTGATCTTTTTAGTTTTTTGATTTTGATTTTTATTGAATTGTTCACTTAGTGATGATAAGGGTCAGACAAAAAGTTGAGTTGAAGAAAGTCGCCTTCGGCAAAAATCTAATGCCATTTATTCTTCTTGCTAAAATAAACGACCTTTATTCATTACATTTTCAGCTTCCTATACTTCCTCTACTGTATACAAGTTGTATATTCTCCTCATCCAATTGTCCAATTAGATCAAGATCAAGTGAGTTATTGACCGTTTGATGTAGATCCAACGCTTTAGAGTATTTTATTTATAATTTTTTGTACATATTAGGTGAATATGAAATTTGGTACATGCCACCATCTTAATGGGGCACACCTAAAAAAAATGTTCAAAAAAAAATTTCGATAAAATAAAAGGACCAGATACCCTTATAATTGACATGGGTATTTTGGCCATTTTATTTTATCAGGAATATTTTTTTGTAGATGTGAGTTTAAGAAAAGAGTGGATGCCCAAAATTTGGTGTCAAAATATTTATAAAACAATTAACAAAATTAAATAGTATAGAGGCATGACATTGTGATTGGGTCCATCTCAGCCATATTGTAAATAAGCTAGATTATGTTCAAGGGTATATTGGGTATTAGATTTAAATGTAAGGGATATTTTGGGAAAGTTATGTTAATGCTAATTTTGGAATGATGTAATAGAATTGTGTAGAGTTCCAAGGCCACGATTCCAAGATTGAGAGAAAAGAGTCCCAAGATTGAGCGAGATGAGTCCAAAGAATGCAATGCATGCAAATTTAAATTGGGAATGAGTGGAGTCTAGAATTTTCTTGAATATTCTTGTAATTTCGTCCAAGCATATAGGTTGTATGTTTTGAGAGGGAAAACATTACTAGAATGAAGTTTTTGTCAAACATATATATGGGATCCTTTGACCAAGAGGTTCTGCTTGGAGATCTTTTGACCAAGAGGTTGGTGGCGAATGTATTCGTCCAACATATATATGGGATGGTGATGGGGCAGTGAGGGAGAGTAATTCTATGGCATTCAAAAGCCAAATGGGAGATGTTGAGCATATATGACCATTTAACGGCCGTATGAGAGCACGTACTACAATTATTTATATAATGATATGATGGCTCCATTGGGAGCGTAGTCTAAGGTGGAATGTGAGGCATCATAGATGCCTTGACTCACCTGATTTTTCACTGGCTATGCTCATGACGATATCTAAAATCCATAGCCTTGGGCATTTGTGCACAACTACTAAGGGTTTCGATGTGGGGTCATCCCTTGATGAGGTTGGAGTTGTGCTCAGGGTGGTTGGTTAGGGGAATGTGAGTGACCCTTGTGTGCGATGGTTGGTTGGAGACAACAAGGGCCAAATAATTATTACCATTGCATGACAGGTGCACTAGATAACCGTCCGTGAATCGGCCCTCTGGGTGAGAGTGTGTTGTGAACACATACTGAAAAAATATCTCCCTGCAACACTGGACTGTGTTGGAAAGACTCAAAAGGTATTGTACTAGAATGAGGTCTGGACTTGTGCTCAGGGAGGGACCTATAATCCATGGTTTAGGATCATGTTGTATAGAAGAAAATCAAAATGCTTCCTTTGGATTTATTTTCCTTACTTGTACCCTTTGGAAACTAAATGCTCTGACATGGAAAATGAAAAGGAGAAGTATTAATGGAGAAGTAAAACTATTGAAGGAGTTTTTTTTTAAGAAAAAAGGAAGAGAAAAGAAAAGGCAGATAAATGAAAAGTATTTATCATTGTAATTCACATCAAGCATCAACCTTAAACAAACAAAATAATATGCACTTTAAAACTTTATTGAAAGATGTAGTTTTAGTATTGGAAACTCTTACAATGGCATGAACATCTATTTTTACCCCTAAGTACAAAATTTGAAGCTCTAAAAATTGTCCTGATCAAGAAGATATATAAAGAGTTGATAATCTTGAAAATAGATGCTTTAGATAATTTGTTATAAGATGTACAAATCTTAGGTTTTGAAATACATTTTTTTCCTCCTATCCTCAAATCTTGAGGTCGAGATAACCAATTAGAGTGTTTTTTCAGCACTAGAACCTTTTCGTTTGGGTTTTTGAGCTGTGTTTTACTTTTATAGTTTATAGTTGATGCTATACATAAACATTTTCCACTTATTATTGATGAATAATATTAGGTAGATGGTGTTATTTTCAAAGGCATGCCTTATTAGGTATCACACGTGTGCTCATTGTGGATAGGGACAAAGTAATTTTTTTTTGAAAAAGCATTTTGTAGGCCGTTGGGTGGATGGCTACATCACTCTGTCCTCCCCTACTTATATTGCCTTTGGGGTAATGGTTTCTGCCTAAATCTGGTTCACATATTCTCTTGGGGCTAGGGAAGAATCACATGAAAGAAATTGGGAAAAAATCTTAGATTTTTCTCTATTTATTTTATAACTGTAGTTAACCATAAGGGTAGCTTGGTGTAGCTCTTAATGTAACAATTTTTTTTTTTTAAATTGTTTATTAGGTTATGATGAGATAATATAAAAAATTAACAAATAAACAAATCCCATGTAGGTCTTGAGTGAATGGGCTGTGCTTTGGGGTTCTACTCAATACGAAGTGTTCTTAGAGGCAGGAATAGCAGATGGGCTCACATTAAAGTTGCACATTCCCCAGTGTATCAACTCTAGGAGCTTGGAGTCCCTCTCGACTTTAATGCCAACTTCGGGGTTTTGGAAAACTTGAAATGGTATGGTCGGTGCTTGTGTGTAGAAAAGAATACACGTGCCTGAGGGTGTAAAGAGTGGCAAACAACAATTACAACAAACATATATCACACAAGAAATTCAAGCAAAATCTAGCAAGAACAATAGAAAGATCCTTAGAAAAACAGTAGGTGATATTTAGATAGTGATGCAAATAGTAAATTGGCCCAAATTACCCATCTTTTAAAAATGTTGATTTAGTTATTTCGGGGTATATTTTTATAAAATAAAAATTTCAAAAATTTTCGAAGCCCCAGATCTTCTCTCCCTCAACCAAAGACCTTCCTCACTCCAATTTTCTCTCTCCAAAATCCCTACATTTTCTCATGCTTCACGTTGGAAATATGGCCAATCAAGGCCTAAATTCCATTAGTCTTTCATTCAGTGGGAGCGATTGAGATATTGAAATCTTGGCGCCTTACGAAATGGAGCCCAGATTCTTTTACCCCGTGTACGCATGAGGCATTGAGAGTTCACGTGTTAAGAAAACAATTCCTCAAGACGGTGTGAAGGTCACCTCCTAGTCAGGATTTTATAGGTTAGCCTCATGTTTAGCTGCGATCTGCCAGGGCTTGGAGATTCCAAACGAAAAAAATAGAACCCAAGTACTTATTGAGTATTCGCCCTGTATGAAATGGTCAAGGCTTATGGGACATAAGTCTGTATCTTGATATGAGACCATTACATGGCATGTGTAATATCATTTCATATAGGAAGCCACTCTTCCAAATGCATTATTCGAGTTTGGAAGAGCCAATGCACACGTGCTTTGAAAGGACCCCTGTAATTGAGTTAGATCATGTCCCGCAGGGGTACACCTGTAATCCATTGAGAGCTGGATGATCGGAAGTTCTGACTCAGTGGTTTTGATATGGCCAATTATGTGTCCCTACTTTAGACTGTGGAACATAGGTCTATTGGGTCGATCTGAGACTCAAATAACATCATTCGGGACTAGCTCAATGGAGTACTCCGATACTTAGAGTTATTAGCCTGAGATCTCACTATACCTTTTGTCCGATTTTATAATGATAAGAAAATCCTATTAATTTTTCAAAAATACTTTAAATATTTATTGTTAATTTTAGAGAAATTTTACGGAATTTTATTGCCTAAAAAATGAGGATTTTCAAATTATTTGACTCAAATTCCATTTTAGTCTTGAGCTGGTAGTGCCATGTGGCGTCCGAGTGGCCATAGGGCTGCCATGTGGCACCCCACACCTCACTCAGGATCATCACCTAGCTGGGCATTGATCCCTTGGCGGGAGGGACGAGATTGGAATTTAGTTGCTTGTTTTATAAGGGGTTGTGCTATGATGTCTTGTTATAAATTGTTATATTTTGTTTTATAGTGTTATAACTTAGCGCCCCATTTTTATCTCATGTCTTAATTAACTAACACATGGGCCATGCTTGACATGTGTGAAGCTTAATTAATTAATTAATTTGATATTAAAGAGAAAATGGATTTTCAAATTTGAGTTGAAAAAATATATTCACACACATGTGTGAAGAGGACATTATCTTTAAATTGATTGGTTTGAAATTTTAGATCTACAAAGTGATTGGCTTTGATAAAGCAGAATATGTTTACATGTGTGAGCTTTGTCAATTACTTCTTTGTCATATACCCTTGGTGGTTATCTACTCTAATACATTATTACAAACACTAAGGATGTTTTTGTAATGGCATATTGGATACAATTGAAATAAAAACATGGGTCAAGGACAAAATGGTGAAGTGGCATAACTTAAAGTTAGGGTGAGTGATACTTGTGTGAAATCCAATCCTTTCATTCTAGTGGTTGGATGGGGATGGGTGGCTAGGTATATTAGCCTCTCATGTGCCTTCGGATTAGTGCATCAAGGGTGATGATTGAGTCCAAGGTTACACCCATGTTATAAAAGCACATCATGAAATCTCAAACCTTAACTATCTCGACTCTTGAACCATTTTGGAAAATGCGTGCCTCTTTTTTCTAGAGCTTTGTGAGAGAAAATTGAAGAGAGAGAGAGACACCACGTTTTTTTTTTAAGGCTTTTAGAGTTTCATTAATGGTGGTCCTCATTTCTTATGCTTAAGTCCATAATGTACATTTATCAAGGTAAACTCCATTGAATTTTTTTTTTCAGAAGTTCATATTCTTGGCATCCATAGTAGCTGGAGTTTTGAATGTACCAAAGTTTCATTGATCTTAGAATTCCCATTTGATCATCTTTTTCATCATGCTTATTCTTATTATGGTCCTTCATGAGTTATAATTTATATGCATGAGAATCCATGATCATGCATAGTACTCATTGATTATTTTGCTTCAATCCATCAACTACTTCAGTCTTAGTGTGTCACTGAATTTTCAGAAGTTTTTCATCACATTTTTACCTATAGGAGTTCATAATCTTTTCATACAAGACTATTTTGGTGGTCCGAGAAACCACCGTGTGTAGTTTGGCCATAACTCTCTTCTTCTTTCTCCAGTTCGATTCAAACCTTTTGCATTCTATTTTGATATATAATGCCAGTGTGTTGAGATCTTAAAAAGTGATTTTAATGTGTGTAATTTCTTCCTATTTGGATTGGACACTATTGTGAAATTGAATCACTTTTGTACAATCCGAAGGGACAAAATTAAGTCCTCATATGACCCGATTGCGTGGCCCCGACACAAGGGGTTTGACACATGGCTTCTCAATTTTCATTTGGCGTTATAATTTCCTAATTAGTGGATTTTATACCTTAGATTTTTTTTAGATTAGTTGTATATTGTATTTAAGCTTTCGGACGTAGTTTATGTAATTTGTGGTATGAAAGTATAATTCATAAGCTAGTCTTGCTTTATATATAATTTCCCCATAAGGGGTTGGTATTTGAGTTTATTTACAGTGGTTTTACATGGCTAGAAATGGCAGTAATTGTTATTTAAAAGATAGTAACTTATTCATTTGTCTTGGTTTTATGCAAGTGGCTTGTTGAAGGTGTCCATTTTACCTTGTTTTTCAGCTTGGAAATTTGCTCTAGTTTTTGTTTCCACCATCAGTTTGTATCAAATTTAGGCTCATTTACAGCCACTTTTAGGTCTTAGAAGAATTATAGAGTGTCAAATAGGAACCCATGCAAGCCCGTTCGATATTCACCGAATTTGTTAAGGAGGAGAGGTTCAATGGAACCAACTTGTCCGAATGGAGAAGGAAACTTGGTTGTGTTTCATGAAGATGGTCTATTTGCATTATTTACTTCTACACCACCTAATTCTCCCGCGATCAATGCTCCTCAAGTTGTTAAGGATGCATATGAGACTTGGCATAACAAAACCAAAACGCTATGAACATTATTTTTGCAACCATGAGTGATTCCTTTGTTAAGGAGAATGTGAATTTCTTGTGTCAAAGATATTATGGAGAACATGAAAAAAACATACGACACACTGAATGAAGCTTAATGGATCATAAGAATGAGAAATATCATGTGTTGCAAAATGGATGATCACACCAAAGTGGGTGATCATCTTAGAGAGTTCAAGAGTTGTATAAGAGCGAGTGAGAGAGCCTGTCACTCATATGATGAGGTGACACAAAAGACGATGTTTGTGCATCTGATCTCACCCTCATGGGAGACCTTTGTGGCCACTTTGATGGCCAAGTATGCACCTACAACAATGGAGGAGATTGTATTTTTCTTGGAAGGGGAAGAACAAAGAAGGTTGGCAATTGATGGACCATTTTCCATGGTCCATGTGGTAAATCTCTTCAACCCTCATCTTCTTCTACTCCCTTACTCCTTACTCCTATCTCTTTTTCTCTTCCTAACTCTTCTATGGTGAATGCATGTAATGTGGGAGTGATAATGCTAAGAACAAGAAAAGAAAGGGGAAAGAAAAATGGAAAGGGAAGGGGAAGCAAAAGGGAAAATGCTACTCCCATTATCCATTTAGCCATTACCCTCCTAAAACCCATGCTTACCCACCAAACCATGCTAGCCACATGCCTTTTAGGCCTAAACCACTACCCACACCCATGATGGTAGGTGGGAGGTCGATTTGGCCCTCAATCGAAGATTATTTGAAGGTGCAATGCAATAGATGCAAAAAATACGGGAATACCCAAAAGTTTTGTAAGTATCCTCCTTATCCACAAAACCCTCATTTTGCTCCTAAGCTCAATTCTGGTAAGCCTCAAGGTAATACTAGTGGAGGACCAAGGAAAGAGAGAGTTTGCGTGGTCCATGAGACTTCAATTGTCAATGAAGAGGTGGATGTGTGGGTTCTTGACTCAAGGGCTACTATCCATGTGACAAATTATATGAAGGGCTTTAGATGATTGTATGATATAAAACTTGTCACCCATAATCTTTATATAGGTGAAATCAAATGGAAAGGGTCTTAGGAAAAGAGGACTACGTGTTGGAGCTCACTAACGGTGTGACTCTCATGCTTAAGGACACCCTCTATGCACCTGGGATGAGGAAGAATCTCATCTCGGTTTCCAAGATGAGTAAAGCCGGGTTTGTGTTCTTTTTCAAGGAGTATAAGTTCTATGTGCATGATAGCTCTATTAATGGAGAACGGGTTTTTGTAACCCACTTGGTTCAAGGGCTTTATGAAATTAAAATGAAAACGGAGGTTGCTTACTTGGGTGATGACTTACAAAATTTTACTTTATATTTAAGGTTAGGTTACATTAATTATCTAGAATGAATATCGATTCTCACAATAGATGCGAGGCTTGCCTTAAAGGAAAGATGGTAAAGAAGTCCCACCATAAGGTCGAAAGGGTCTCTAGTCTTTTAGAACTAATCCACTCGGATGTGTGTGGACCAATGAGTGTGCCTACCATGGGGCACATGAGGCACTTCATAACATTCATTGATGATCACTCCCTTTTTGGTCACACTTATCTCTTGCAAAACAAAAGTGAGGCCATAACCAAATTCCAACAATATAAAACACTAGGTCGAACCATCAAAAACCTTAGATCGGATAGGGGTGGGGAATACACTTCCCAAGCCTTCCAAGATCTTTGTGTCCAATATAAGATTGTCCACCAAACCACCATGCCTTACTCACTTGAACAAAATGGGTTTGCAGAGAGAAAGAATAGGACCCTAGATGAGATGATGCAATGTATGATGAATATCACTAATCTTGGATTAGAGTTTTGGGGGGAGATGATTCTAACCGCCACGTATGTCCTTAATCGGACTCCCACCAAAGCAATTCAATCAACTCCTTACCAGCTCTTCATGGGACGACCTCCCTCAATAAAGCACATCAAGGTTTGGGGATGTTCAGCCCATGTTCTCATACCATCCCAAAATAGGTCCAAACTTGATCATAAAACCATAAAATGTGTCTCCATAGAATTCCCATGTCATGGGAAGGGATTTAGGTTTTATAATCTCTTGAATCGTAATGTGATTGAAAGCCTTGATGCCTATTTTCTTGAAAATGAATTCCTTAAGTGAGAATTAACCCAAAAGAGAGTAGACTTCTATGAGCTTTAGCGTAACAAAGAAATTGAAACCATTCCACTTAGGTGAAGTGAGAGAATAAGGTGACCATTTACCTTTTTCACTTACCTTGAGGACAACTATGAGAGGATTAGTTAGGAACCTGATGATGAACCTTAGTCTTACCTACATGCTATATCTTGTCTAGATCATAAGTTATGGAAGGAAACCATGCAAGATGAGATAAATTCAATCTTAAAGAATCATGTATGAGAGTTAGTCCGATTTCCACCTAACGTTTGATCAATTGGATGTAAGTGGATATTCAAAAAGAAACTTAACTCCGAATGGCGTATTGAAAAATACAAGGCAAGACTTGTAGAAAAAGGTTTTTACTCAAAAGGAAGGGGTAAATTTTTTTGACACCTATTCACCTATTGCCAAAATACCTTCAATTAGAATGATCATATCCATAGCACCCTACCTAGACCTAGAATTGCATCAAATGGATGTGAAAATCATCTTCTTAAATGGTGACCTAGAAGAGGATATAAACATGAACCAATCTGAGGCGTTTATTGTGAAAGGAAAGGAAAAGTTCATGTACAAACTTGAAAAATCACTTTATGGTTTCAAAGAAGCTTCAAGAAGATGGTTCCTCAAGTTCCACCAAACCTTGATTAGATATGGATTCAAACCAAATGAGGATGACTGCTGTGTATACCGTATGACTAGTGGGACTGACATTACTTTCATGACTTTATATATGGATGATATTCTAATAGCTAGTAGCACCCTGGACCATATAAGGGACACAAACGCAATGCTATCAAGTAAATTTGATATGAAATATATGGAAGAGGCTTTGCATTTGTTAGGGATTCATATTATATGAGATAGAGAAGCCTGCACTATTCCGTTATCTCAATCTACGTATTGCAAGAAAGTTCTTGAGAGATTTGGTATGAGTGAATCCAAGCCTATAGATACAGTTGTAGAAATGAGAGAAAAATTAAATGTTAATATGAAACCAAACAATGATCTTGAGAGAAATGAGTGGAAAGAATCCCGTATCGGAGTGCCGTAGGATCACTATTATATTTAGCCATGGGAACTAAACCCAATCTAGCTTTTACTCAAAACTTGATTGGTCGATTTCAAGTGATCCTGGATTAGAACATTGGAAAGCCATGAAAAGAATCATGAGGTATTTGAAAGGAACATTTGATTATGTATTAACCTATGGAAATGTGAGTGAGCTTAAAGTTTTGGGATACATAGACTCCGACTATCAAGGAGACCTGGATGACTCGAGATCCACTTCAGGTTATTTCTTTATCGGGGTGGTGCCATTTCTTGGCGCACCAAGAAGCAAGACACTTTAGCCCTATCTACCATTGAAACTGTGTATATGGCTTTAAGTTCCGCAACTTTAGAAGCCATTTTGATTTAGAAGTTCTTGAATCATCTTAACTTCAACCCTCTAAAATATGGAACTATTAGAATCATGTGTGACAATCAAGCTGCAATAGCAGTGGTAGTTGAACCAAGGTTCCATAGAAAGTCAAGGCATATTAAAGCCCCATATCATAGAGTAAGGGAAGAGATAACACCTGGTGAAATAGAAGTTGGTTATATTCCATTTGAGGCTATGCTTGCAGATCCATTAAGCAAAGGCTTGGGGCAAGTGATTTTGTGAGGCATGTGCATGGGATGGACATAGTTGTTATTACTTTGTCTAGTGCTTGTGAATGATAAATCCATGGATGAGTTTGAATACTTTGATTTATTATGAACGATAATGAGAGAGAGATATATACGAATTTCGACCTCAAAAGGCCAAGTGGGAGAATGTTGGAAATATGGCCTATCAAGGCTTAAATTTCAATAGTCCCTCATTCAGTGAGAGCGATTGAGAGATTGAAATTTGGTGCCATGCAAAATAGAGCCCAGATTCTTTTACCTCGAGTACGCATGAGGCATCGAAGGTTCACTTGTTGAGAAAACAATTTTTCAAGGAGGTGAGAGGGTCACCTCCTAGTTAGAATTTAATAGGTTAGCCTCATATTTAGCTGTGATCGGTCAGGGCTTGGAGAATCCAAACGAAAAAAATAAAATCCGTGTACATATTACGTATTCACCCTGTATGGAATGGTCAAGACTTATGGGACATAAGTCCGTATCTTGACATGAGACCATTACATGACATGTGAATTTTCATTTCATATGGGAAGCCACTCTTCCAAATGCATTATCCGAGTTTGGAAGAGCCAGTGCACATGTGCTTTGATAGGACCCTTGTAATTGAGCTAGATTATGTCCCACATGGGTATACTTGTAATCCATTGAGAGCCAGATGATCGGAATTTTGGCTCAGTAGTTTTGAAATGGACAATTATGTGTCCCTGCTTTAGACTATGGAACATAGGTCTATTGGGTCGATCTGAGACTCATCGGAATATCATCCGGGACTAGCCCATTGGAGTACTCTGATACCTAAAGTTATTAGCCTGAGATCTCATTATACCTTTTGTCTGATTTTATAATGATGAGAAAAAACTAATAATTGCTCAAAAATACTTTAAATATTTATTTTGAAGTTTAGAGAAATTTTCAGAATTTTATTTGCTAAAAAAATGATATTTTTTGAATTGTTTGACTCAAACTCCACTTTAGCCCTGACTTAGTAGTGCCATGTTGCGTCCGTGGGGCCATAGGGCTGCCATGTAGCACCCCACGCCTCACTCTAGGATCACCGCCCAACTAGGCATTGATCTCTAGGAGGGGGGACCTGATTGGCTTATGGTTGTTTGTTTTGATAGTTTGTATTGTTGTATCTTGTTATATATTGTTATGTTTTGTTATATAGTATTATAACTTAAGGTCCCATTTTTATCACATGTCTTAATTAACTCACACATGGGCCATGCATGACATGTGTGAAGTTTAATTAATTTTTTTATTTGATATGTGTGAATGAGACATTATCTTTAAATTGATTGGTTTGAAAGTTTAGATCTACAAAGTGATTAGCTTTGATAAAGCAGAATATCTTAACATGTGTGAGCTTTGCCAATTACGTCTTTGCTCTTTACCCTTAGTGGTTATCTACTATAATACATTATTAAAAAAACTAAGGGTGTTTTTGTAATGGCATATTGGATACAATTGGAATAAAAATATGGGTCAAGGACAAAACGGTAAAGTGGCATAACTTAGAGTTAGGGTGAGTGATAATGGTGAAAAATCCCATCCCTTCATTCTAGTAGTTGGATGGAGATGGGTGGCTAAGTATATTAGCCTCTCATGTTCCTTTGGATTAGTGCATCAAGGGTGTCGATTGAGTCAAAATTTACACCCATGTTATAAAAGCACATTATGAGATCTTAAACCCTAACTATCTTAACTCTTGAACCATTTTGGAGAATGTGTGCCCCCTTTTCCTAGAGCTTTGTGAGAAAAAATATAAGAGAGAGAGACTCCACATTTTGTTTAAAGGCTTTTAGAGTTTCATTGATGGTGATCTTGGTGGTGGTCCTCCTTTTTTATGCATAAGTCCATAGTGTACATTTATCAAGATAAACTCCATTGAATGTTTTTTCTCACAAGTTCATATTCTTGGCATCTATAGTTGTTAGAGTTTTGAATTTACAAAAGTTTCATTAATCTTAAAATTCCCATTTGATCATATTTTTCATCGTGCTTATTCGTAGTGTGGTGCTTCATGAGTTATAGCTTATATGCATGAGAATCCATGATCGTGCGTAGTATCCATTGATTACTTTGCTTCAAATCCATCAACTACTTTAGTCTCAGTGTATCACTGAATTTTCAGAAGTTTTTCATCACATTTTTACCTATGGGGATTCATAATCTTTTCTTACAAGACTGTTTTGGTGGTCCGATGGACCATCGTGTAGTTTGGCCATAATTCTCTTCTTCTTTATCCGATTCGATTCAAACCTTTTGCATTATATTTTGGATTATAATACCAGTGTGTTGAAATCTTAAGAAGTGATTTTAAGGTGTGTAATTCCTTTCCATTTGGATTAGACACTCTTGTCAGATTGAACCAGTTTTGTGCAATCCGAAGGGACAAAATTAAGTCCTTCTAGGACCCGATTACGTGGCCACGACACAAGGGGCTCGACACATGGCTTCTTGATTTTAATTTTGCATTATAATTCGTTATTTAGTTGATTTTATTCCTTATAATTTTGTTTAGATTAGTTGGATGTTGTATTTAAGCTTTGGGAGGCTTCTTGATTTTAATTTGGCATTCTAATTCCCTATTTAGTTGATTTTATTCCTTATGATTTGGTTTAGATTAGTTGTATGTTGTATTTAAGCTTAGGAACATAGTTTATGTAATTTTATGTTGTGAAAGTGTAATTCATAAACTAGTGTTGCTTTATATGTAATTGCCCCATAAAGGGTTGATATTTGAGTTTATTTATAGTGGTTTTACAATGATAGAAATGATTGTAATTGTTATTTAAATGAGTGTAACTTATTCACTTAGCTTGGTTTTAAGTAAGTGGCTTGTTAAAGGTGTTCATTTTGCCTTGTTTTTCGGCTTGGAAATTTGCTCTAGTCTTTGTATCCACTATTGCTTCACCTATCCCTTTGCATTGTTTGTTCATCTAGTTCTCAATTGTGAATTTTTTTTGTGTTTTCTATTTTTCTAGGCCTTAAGTCCCCATATAATATGTATTACAAAACCTACGATAATTGTTTTACAGAAACCCTGAACCCTAAAACCCACAAAACATGTGTATAAGATAACTATTTTTATAGGTTTTAAGAATGGTATACAACCTATACGGGCTATTTAGTCAACAAAGACAATTGTATGTCAAAGGTAGCATGTTATACAAGTAGAAAGTAGTGCTGTTGTAGCAAGAAAATAGTGTATATTTTCACACTACCCCTGAAACTCCTTTAGAGAGAGCAGTTGGAGTTTGGACAATAGAAGGCAAGCCTCAGAAACATGGTAGGAACAAAAGAAGCTCGCGTAGAGACAAATCATCAATCCCAAAAAATAAAAGCGTGAAACAAAGGAGGTTTGAATAACAACATATTAGTAGGCCTTAAGAACAGATGGTCAGATCATAAGAGGCTCGAGCAGTCAAACAAATACTTAAGATCTTCGTTAGAGACAAAAAAAACAGTTGAGACAGACAAGAAAATAGAATGACACTTATAAAAGCCAACAAAACTCGCTGCAAATCTGAGACCAATACAATAGCTTACAAAGAGTAAAACAAAAACAAACTCCATCCTATAGAAAAGATCAGGATCAAGTAACAGAGTTACAAACTTGATCTTCCCGACAAGAACAGGCAGAGTGAAGACAAACTCATTTCTAGATGATCCATCACCACACCATGGGTCCATCACTATTATAAACAGTGGATGCTCGCTCCTTCTCTCTCAAAAAGATAACAATCTCTCTCTTGTTTTTTTTCTTTTAATTTTTTTAAAATCATGAAATGGGGAACAAGGAAACCTCTCTTCTTTTTAATGAAGGCCCTGCGATCACTATTCTTTCTCTCACTCACTCCTCACTTCTTCCCTTTTGTACGCTACCCCTCACTCTCTCCTCTTGCAAGAGCCCTAGAGGTAGGTCCTATCACACTTTTTTTGAAGGTTTCACATGAGAATAAATAATATTTTTTTTCAAAAAACCCAACAAAAGAGGAAGACAAATAGAGGTGTAATTTATTCCGATCAAAAGAAATTGAGGAGAGAGAGCTCGTCAACTGATAAAAGATGCAGAGAAAAAAACATAAGAGAAAAAATGACTCAGAGAGGAGATCCAGGCGATTGAGATCGCTCAAATATGAGGGAAGAGAGGGACTTGAGGAAGAAGCTGCAGCTACTGTGAGAGTTTCATATCCAGACAAAAGATGAAGAAGATTAGAGATCCAGAGCGGGTTTCAAAGAGGGTCGATTTTAGAGGCGGCATATCTGGGTTCACTGGGTGGTTTGTTGAATGTCAAAGGAGCAAGAGGGCATAGATCTGGGTGGTTTTCAAAGGGTTTTTTGAGAGGTGGGTTATGACAGATCTGTCTTGTGTTGCTGGACGAGTATCGAAGGAGCAAATGAAAAAGGGGTAGAATAGGATCCAAGCTGCTGAAGATCTAGGTGAGTGGCTGAGAAGATTTGTGTGGCTGGGCGAGTAGCTGAGGGGCACACTTGTAG
Organism: Amborella trichopoda; assembly: GCF_000471905.2. Next base: position 187,319 of record NW_006499912.1, on the reverse strand, counting down.
ATCAGAACAACATGGCAGAATAACAGAGGGGCTTCAGGCTCACAGATCAGACTAACTTTGATACCATATGAAAAATTTATGCGTTTTCTGTATTTAAGTGCCTTAAGCCCCATAGAAGATGTTTCACAAAATACGCATTATAGAACCCACGATAACTGTATTACAGAACCCTAAAACCCATAAAGTATACGTAAAAGAGCCTTATTTTATAGGGTTAAAGAATGATATATACATGTACATGCTATTTAGTCAATAAAGACCGTTGTATAACAAAGGTGGCATGCCATATATAGGTAGATGGTGTTATTTTCAAAGGCATGCCTCATTAGGTATCACGAGTGTGCTCATTGTTGATAGGGACAAAGTAATTTTTCTTTGAAAAAGCATTTTGTGGGTCGTTGGGTGGATGGCTACAACACTCTACCCTCCCCTACTTATATGGTCTTTGGGGTAATGGTTTCTGCCTAAATCTGGTTCACATATTCTCTTCGGGCTAGGGAAGAATCACATGAAAGAAATTGGGAAAAAAATCTTAGATTTTTATGTATTTATTTTATAACTGTAGTTATCCATAAGGGTAGCCAGGTGTAGCTCTTAAGGTAACCATGTTTTTTTTAAATATTGTTTATTAGGTTATGATGAGATAATATAAAAAATTAATAAATAAACAAATCCCACGTAAGTCTCGAGTGAACCCTTATGGGCCGTGCTATGGGGTTCTACTCAATACGGGGTGTTCTTAGAGGTAGGACTTGCAGATGGGCTCACATTGAAGTTGCACATTCCCAAGTGTATCAACTCTAGGAGCATGGAACCCTTCTTGACTTTAATGCAAACTTCGGGGTTTTCGAAAACTTGAAATGGTTTTGTAGGTGCTTGTGAGTAGAAAAGAATACACGTGCCTGTAGGTGTATAGAGTGGCAAACAACAATTACAACAAACATATATATTACAAGAAAGTCAAGCAAAATCTAGCAAGAACAATAGAAAGATCCTCAGAAAAATAGAGGTGATATTTAGAAAGTGATTTAAATAGTAAATTGGCCCAAATTACTCATCTCTTAAAGATCTTGATTCAATTATTTAGGGGTATATTTTTATAAAATAAAAATTGAAAAATTTTCGAAGCCCCAATTTTTCTAGATCTTCTCTCCCTCAACCAAAGACTTCCTCACCCCAATTTTCTCTCTCCAAAATCCCTACATTTTCTCATGCTTCATGTTGGAAATATGGCCAATCAAGGTTTAAATTCTAGTAGTCTCTCATTCAGTGGGAGCGATTGAGAGATTGAAATCTTAGCGCCTTGCAAAATGGAGCCAATATTCGTTTACCCTGAGCACACATGAGGCATCGAGAGTTCACGTTTTGAAATAGCAATTCCTCAAGAAGGTGTGAGGGACACCTCCTAGTCAGGATTTTATAGGTTGGCCTCATGTTTAGCTGCGATTGGTCAGGGCTTGAAGAATCCAAACGAAAAAAATAGAACCCGAGTACTTATTGAGTATTTGCCCTGTAAGAATTGGTAAAGACTTATGGGGCATAAGTCCGTATCCTGACATGAGACCATTACATGGCATGTGCATTTTCATTTCATACGGGAAGCCACTCCTCCAAATGCATTATCCGAGTTTGAAAGAGCCAGTGCACATGTACTTTGAAAGGACCCCTGTAATTGAGTTAGATCATGTCCCACAGGGGTACACCTGTAATCCATTGAGAGCTGAATGATCAGAAGTTCTGACTCAACGGCTTTGATATAGCCAATTATGTGACCTTACTTTAGACTGTGGAACATAGATCTATTGGGTTGATCTGAGACTCAGCGGAACATTATTCGGGACTAGCCCAATGGAGTACTCCGATACCTAGATTTATTAGCCTGAGATCTCACTATACCTTTTGTCCAATTTTATAATGATAAGAAAAGCCTAATAATTGCTCAAAAATACTTTTAAATATTTATTGTGAGTTTTAGAGAATTTTTTTGGAATTTTATTTGATAAAAAATGAGGTTTTTCAAATTGTTTGACTCAAATTCCACTTTAGTCTGAAGCTGGTAGTGTCATGTGGTGTCTGAGTGGCCATAGGGTTGCCAAGTGGCACCCCACGCCTCACTCAGCATCATCACTCAGCTGGGCGCTGATCCCTTGGCGAGAGGGACCAGAATGACATTTGGTTGCTTATTTTATAAGGGGTTGCGTTGTGGTATCTTGTTATATAATGTTATATCTTGTAATATAGTGTTATAACTTAGCACCCCATTTTTATCACGTGTCTTAATTAACTCAGACATGGGCCATGCTTGACAAGTTTGAAGTTTAATTATTTAATTTATTTGATATTAAAGAGAAAATGGATTTTCAAATTTGAGTTGAAAAATATTTTCACATACATGTGTGAAGAGGATGTTATCTTTAAATTAATTAGTTTGAAATTTTAGATCTACAAAGTGATTGGCTTTGATAAAGTAGAATATCTTCACATGTGTGAGCTTTGCCAATTACTTCTTTGCCATTTACCCTTGGTAGTTATCTACTCTAATACATTATTAAAAACACTAAGGGTATTTTTGTAATGGCATATTGGATACAATTGGAAAAAAAACATGGGTCAAGGACAAAATGGTAAAGTGGTATAACTTAGAGTTAAGGTGAGTGATAACGATGTGAAATGACATCCCTTCATCCTAGTGGTTGGATGGGAATGGGTGGCTAGGTACATTAGCCTCCTCTCATGTGTCTTTGGATTAGTGCATCAAGGGTGTTGATTGAGTCCAAGGTTACACCCATGTTATAAATGTACATCATGAGATCTCAAACCCTAACTATCTCAACTCTGGAACCATTTGAAAAATACGTGCCTCCTTTTTTTAGGGTTTTGTGAGCAAAAATTTAAGAGAGAGAGAGAGACTCCACGTTTTTTTTTAAAGGCTTTTAGAGTTCCATTGATGGTGGTCCTCATTTCTTATGCTTAAGTCCATAATGTACATTTATCAAGGTAATCTCCATTGAATATTTTTCCTCATAAGTTCATAGTCTTGGTATGCATAGTTGCTGGAGTTTTGAATTTACAAAAGTTTCGCTAATATTAGAATTCCCATTTGATCAAAATTTTCATCATGCTTATTCTTAGTGTGGTCATTCATGTGTGTCACTGATTTTCCAAAAGCTTTTCATCACGTTTTTAACCTATGGGGGATCATAATCTTTTCATGCAAGACTGTTTTGGTGGCCTGAGAGAGCACCGTGTGTAGTTTGGCCATAACTCTCTTCTTCTTTATCCGATTCGATTCAAACCTTTTGATTCTATTTTGAATTATAATGCCAGTGTGATGAGATCTTAAGAAGTGATTTTAATATGTGTAATTGCTTCCCATTTGGATTAGACACTCTTGTGAGAATGAACCACTTTTGTACAATCTGAAGGGACAAAATTAAGTCCTTATAGGGCCCGATTGCGTGGCCTTGGCACAAGGGGTTCGACACATGGATTCTCGAATTTAATTTTCTAGTATAATTCCCTATTTAGCTGATTTTAATCCTTAGATTTTTTTGTAGATTAGTTGTATGTTGTATTTAAGCTTTGGGACATAGTTTATGTAATTTGTGTTATGAAAGTGTAATTCATAAGCTAATCTTGCTTTATATGTAATTGCCCCATAAGGGGTTGGTATTTGAGTTTATTTACAGTGGTTTTACATGGCTAGAAAGGGTTGTAATTGTTATTTAAAGGATTGTAACATATTCACTTAGGTTGGTCTTTAGCAAGTGGCTTGTTGAAGATGCCCATTTTGCTTGTTTTTCGGCTTGAAAATTTGCTCTAGTCTTTGTATCCACTATCAATTGGTATCAGAGCTAGGCTCATTTACAACCTCTTTTAGGGTCTTTAGAGGGCTTATATATTGCCAAATAGGGACCCATAGTAGCCCGTTAGATACTCACTTAATTGCTTAAGGAGGAGAGGTTCAATGGAACCAACTTCTCCGAATGGAGAAGGACAATTGGTTGTGTTTCATGAGGATGGTCTATTACCATTATTTACTTTTAAATCACCTAATCCTCCCGCGATCAATGCTCCTCAAGTTGTTAAGGATGCATATGAGACATGGCATAACAAAAACCAAAGTGCCATGAACATTATTTTTGCCACCATGAGTGATTCTTTTGTTAAGGAGTATGCGAATTTCGTGTGTCAAAGATATTATAGAGAGCTTGAAAAAAAAATACGACACACCGAATGAAGCTCAATGGATCATTAGAATGAGAAATCTCATGTGTTGCAAAATGGATGATCAGACCAAAGTGGGTGATCATCTAAGAGAGTTCAAGAGTTGTATAAGAGAGAGTGAGAGAGCCGGTCACTCATATGACGAGGTGACACAAAAGACGATGTTTGTGCTTTCAATCTCGCCCTCATAGGAGACCTTTGTGGCAAATTTGATGGCCAAATATGCACCTACAATAGTCGAAGAGATTGTATTTTTCATGGAAGGGGAAGAATAAAGAAGGATGGCAATGGATGGACCATTTTCCATGTTCCATATGGTAAAATCTCTCCAACTCTCTTCTTCTTCTACTCATTTACTCATTACTCCTATCTCTTCTTCTCTTCCGTACTCTTCTATGGTGAATACATGTAATTTGGAAGTGATAATGCTAAGGACAAGAAAAGAAGTGGAAAATAAAAATGGAAAGAGAAGGGGAAGCAAAAGGGAAAATGCTACTCTCATTATCCATTTAGCCCTTACCCTCCTAAAACCCATGCCTACCCACCAAACCATGCTAGCCCCATGCCTTTTAGGCCTAAACCACCACCCACACCCATGATGGTAGGTGGGAGGTCGGTTTGGCTTTCAAGCGAAGATTATTCGAATGTGTAATGCTATAGATGCAAAAAATACGGGAATACCCAAAAGTTTTGTTGGATTCTCCTCATCCACAAAATGCTCATTTTGCTCCTAAGTTCAATACCGGTAAGCCTCAAGCTAATACTGGTGGAGGACCAAGGAAAGATAGAGTTTGCGTGGTCCATGAGACTTTGATTGCTAATGAGGAGGCGGATGTTTGGGTTCTTGACTCGGGGGCTAGTATCCATATGAAAAATTCTATGAAGGGCTTTAGTAGGTTTATGATATCAAACCCGTCACCCTTAATCTTTATATGGGTGGAAATCAAATGGAAATGGTCTTAGGAAAAGGGGATTATGTGTTGGTGAATACATGTAACGTGGAACATAAGGTCAAAAGGGTCTCTAGTCTTTTAGAACTACTCCACTCGGATGTGTGTGGACCTATGAGTGTGCCTACCATGGGGCACATGAGGTACTTCATAACATTCATTGATGACCACTCCCGTTTTGGTCACACCCATTTCTTGAGAAACAAAAGTGTGGCCATAATTAAATTTCTACAATATAAAGCAGAAGTTGAAAACCAACTAGGTCGAACCATCAAAAACCTTAGATTTGATAGGGGTGGGGAATACACCTCCCAAGCCTTGTGTCCAATATGAGATTGTCCACCAAACCACCATGCCTTACTCACTTGAAAAAAATGAGGTTACTGAGAGAAAGAATAGGACCCTAGTTGCGATGGTGCAATGTATGATGAGTATCGTTAACATTAGATTAGAGTTTTGGGGGGAGGCGATTCTAATCCCTACATCTGTCTTTAATCGGACTCCCACCAAAGCAATTCAATCAACTCCTTACCAACTCTTCATAGGTCGACCTCCCTCAATAAAGCGCATTGAGGTTTAAGGATGTTCACCCCATGTTCTCATACCATCCCAAAATAGGTCCAAACTTGATCATAAAACCATAAAATGTGTTTTCATAGATTACCCATGTCATGGGAAGGGATTTAGGTTTTATAACTTTTTGAATCGTAATGTGATTGAAGGCTTTGATGCCTATTTTCTTGAAGATGAATTCATAAAGAGAGAATTAACCCAAAAGAGAGTAGACTTCCATGAGCTTTAGCCTAACAAAGAAATTGGAACCATTCCACTTAGGCGAAGTGAGAGAATAAGGAGACCATCTACCTTTTTCACGTACCTTGAGTATGACTATGAGAGGATTAATGAGGAACCCAATGATGAACCTTATTCTTACCTACATGCTATGTCTTGTCCAGATCATAAGTTATGGAAGAAAGCCATGCAACATAAGATAAATTCAATCATAAAGAACCATGCATGAGAGGTATTCTGATTTCCACCAAACCTTAGATCAATTGGATGTAAGTGGATATTCAAAAAGAAACTTAACTCCGAAGGGCGTCTTGAGAACAAGGCAAGACTTATAGCAAAAGGTTTTATTCAAAGGGAAGGGGTAGATGTTTTTTGACACCTATTCACCTATTGCAAAAATGCCTTCAATTAGAATGATCATATTCATAGCAGCCTACCTTGACCTAGAATTGCATCAAATGGTTGTGAAAACCACCTTATTAAATGGTGACCTAGAAGAGGATATAAATGTGAACCAATTCGAGGGTTTTGTTGTGAAAGGAAAAGAAAAGTTCGTGTACAAACTTAACAAATCACTTTATGGTTTCAATCAAGCTTTAAGAAGATGGTTCCTCAAGTTCCACCAAACCCTGATTAAATATGGTTTCAAACCAAATTAGGAAGACCGTTGTGTATAACGTAAGACCAGTGGGACTGGCTTTACTTTCATGACTTTATATGTGGATGATATTCCAATAGCTAGTAGCACCCTAGACCATATAAGGGACACAAAGGCAATGCTATCAAGTAACTTTGATATGAAAGATATTTGCGAGGCTTCGTATTTTTTAGGGATGCATATTATAAGAGATAGAGCAGACCACACTATTCAAGTATCTCAATCTATGTATTGCAAGAAAATTCTTGAGAGATTTGGTATGAGTGAATCCAAGCCTATAAATACACCCGTGGAAAAGCGAGGAAAATTAAATGTTAATATGAAACCAAACAATGATCTTGAGAGAAATGAGATGGAAAAAATCTTGTATCGGATTGTTGTAGGATCACTAATGTATTTAATTATTGGAACTAAACCAGATCTAGCTTTTGCTAAAAGCTTGATTGGTCGATTTCAAAGTGATCATAGATTAGAAACATTGGAAAGCCGTGAAAAGAATCATGAGGTATTTGAAAGGAACATTTGATTATGGATTAACCTATGGCAATGTAAGTCAGCTTAAAGTTTTGGGATACACAGACTCCGACTATCAAGGAGAACCGGATGACTCGAGATCCACTTCAGGTTATCTATTTCTTTATGGGGGTGGTGCCATTTCTTGGTGCACTAAGAAGAAAGATATTTTAGCCCTATCTACCATGGAAGCGAAGTATATGGCTTTAGGTTCTGCAACTTTAGAAGCCATTTGGATTAAGAAGTTCTTGAATCATCTTAACTTCAACCCTCTAAAACATGGAACTATTAGAATCATGTGTGACAATCAAGCTGCAATAGCAGTGGTAGTTGAACCAAGGTTCCATAGAAAGTCAAGCCACATTAAAGCCCAACATCATAGAGTAAGGGAAGAGATAGCCGCTGGTGACGTGAAAGTTGGTTATATTCCATTTGAGTCTATGTATGCAGGTCCATTAACCAAATACTTGCGGGTAAGTGATATTGTGAGGCATGTGCATGGGATGGGTTTAAGGAGGTAGACATAGTTGTTATTACTTTGTCTATTGCTTGTGAATGATAAATCCATGGAAGAGTATGAATGCTTTGGTTTATTATGAATGATAATGAGAGAGAGAGATATACGAATTCAGGCCTCAAAAGGCCAAGTGGGAGAATGTTGGAAATATGGCTAATCTCGGCCTAAATTCCAGTAGTCTCTCATTCAATGGGAGCGATTGAGAGATTGAAATATTAGCGCCTTGCAAAATGGAGCCCAGATTATTTTACCCCGAGTTTGCATGAGGCATCGAGAGTTCACGTGTTGAGAAATCAATTTCTCAAGGAGGTGTGAGGGTCACCTCCTAGTCAGGATTTTATAGGTTAACCTCATGTTTAGCTGTGATCGGTCAGGGCTTGGAGAATCCAAATGAGACATAAGTCCATATCCTGACACGAGACAATTACATGGCATGTGCTTTTTCATTTCATACGGGAAGCTACTCTTTCAAATGAATTATCCCAGTTTGGAAGAGCCATTGAGAGGACCCTAGTAATTGAGTTAGATTATGTCCCACAGGGGTACACCTATAATCCATCGAAAGCCAGATGATCGGATGTTCTGGCTCAGCAGTTTTGATATGGACAATTATGTATCGCTGCTTTAGATGAAACATAGGTCTATTGGGTCGATCTGAGACTCGTCGGAACATCATTCGGGACTAGGCCAATAGAGTACTCTGATACCTAGAGTTATTAGCCTGAAATCTTACTATACCTCTTTTCTGATTTTATAATGACGAAAAAAAACCTAATAATTTCTCAAAAATACTTTAAATATTTGTTGTGAAGTTTAGAGAAATTTTTAGAATTTTATTTGATAAAAAAATAAGGTTTTGCAAATTGTTTAGCTTAAATTTCACTTTAGTCATGACTTGGTAGTGCCATGTGGCGTCCGAGTGGCCATAGGGCTGCCATATAGCACCCTACACCTCACTCTGGTGGGATCACCGCCTAGCTGGGCACTAATCGCTAGGCAGGGGACCCGATTACATTTGTTTGCTTGTTTTATAAGGGGTTGTATTGTGGTGTCTTGTTATATATTGTTATATTTTGTTATATAGTGTTATAACTTAAGGCTCCATTTTTATCGCATATCTTAATTAACTCACACATGGGCCACGCATGGCATGTGTGAAGTTTAATTAATTAATTTATTTGATATTAAAGAGAAAATAGATTTTTAAATTTGAGTTGAAAAATATCTTTATAGATATGTGTCAAGGCGACGTTATCTTTAAATTGATTGGTTTGAAATTTTAGATCAACAAAGTGATTGGCTTTGATAAAATAGAATATCTTAAAATGTGTGAGATTTACCAATTACATCTTTGCACTGTACCCCTAGTGGTGAACTACTCTAATACATTATTAAAAAAACTAAGGGTGTTTTTGTAATAGCATATTGGATACAATTGGAATAAAACATGGGTCAAGGACAAAATAGTAAAGTGGCATAACTTAGAGTTAGGGTGAATGATAATGGTGTGAAATCCCATATTTTCATCCTAGTGGTTGGATGGGGATGGGTGGCTAGGTACATTAGCCTCTCATGTGCCTTTGGATTAGTACATCCAGGGTGTTGATTGAGTCAAAGGTTACACCAATGTTATTAAAGCACATTATGAGTTATTAAACCCTAACTATCTCAACTCTTGAACCATTTTGAAAAATGTGTGCCCTAATTTTTTTAGAGCTTTGTGAGATAAAATTGAAGAGAGAGAGAGACTCCACGTTCTTTTTAAAGGCTTTTAGAGTTCCATTAATGGTGATCTTGATGATGGTCATCCTTTCTTTTGCTTAAGTCCATAGTGTACATGTAACTAGTTAAACTCCATTTAATTTTTTTCTAACAAGTTCATATTCTTGGCATCTATAGCTGCTGAAGTTTTAAATTTACAAAAGTTTCATTGATCTTAGAATTCCCATTTGATCATATTTTTCATCGTGCTTATTCATAGTGTGGTCCTTCATGAGTTATAGCTTATATGCATGAAAATCCATGGTCATGTATAGTATCCATTGATTACTTTGCTCAAAATCCATCAACTACTTTAGTCTCAGTGTGTGACTGAATTTTCAGAAGTTTTTCATCATGTTTTTACCTATTGGGGTTCATGATCGTTTCATACTAGACTGTTTTGGTGGTCCGAGGGACCACCGTGTGTAGTTTGCCCATAACTCTCTTCTTTTTTAATCGATTCGATTCAAAGCTTTCGCATTCTATTTTGGATTATAATGCCAGTGTGTTGAGATCTTAAAAATTTATTTTAAGGTGTGTAATTTCTTCCCATTTGGATTAGGCACTCTTGTGAGATTGAACCATTTTTGTACAATCCGAAGGGACAAAATTTTGTCCTTATAGGGCTCGATTGCATGGCCCTGACAAATGGGGTTCGACACATGGCTTCCCAATTTTACTTTGACAATCTAATTCCTTGTTTAGTTGATTTTATTCGTTATAATTTTGTTTAGATTACTTGTATGTTGTATTTAAGCTTTGGGATATAGTTTATGTAATTTGTGCTATGAAAGTATAATTCATAAACTAGTCTTGCTTTATATGTAATTGCCCTATATATTTAATTTTCTTTACAATGCTTTTACAAGACTAGGAATGATTATAATTGTTATTTAAAGGATTGTAACTTATTCACTTAGCTTGGTTTTAATCAAGTGGCTTGTTGAAGGTATCCATTTGCCTTGTTTTTCGGCTTAAAAATTTGCTTTAGTCTTTGTATCCACTATCACTTCACCTATCCCTTTGCATTGTTTGTTTATATAGTTCTCAATTGTGAATTTGTTTTGTGTTTTCTATTTTTCTGGGCCTTAAGGCCCCATATAAGATGTATTATAGAACCCACGATAATTGTATTACGGAACCCCCATATTATAGAACCTAAAACCCACAAAATAAGTGTATAAGATAACTTTTTTTGTTGCTTACAAGAATGGTATACAACCTATACGGACTATTTAGTCAACAAAGACAATTGTATGTCAACGGTGGCATGCTATACAAGTAGCAAGTAGTACTGCTGTAGCAAGGAAATATTGTATATTTTCACACTTAGAAACATGGTAGGACAATAAAAGGCAATCCTCAAAAACATGATACGAACAAAAGAAGCTTCAGTAGCGACAAATCGGCAATCCCAAAAAACAGAAGCCTCAAACAAAGGAGGTTTGAGTAACAACATATCAATAGGCCTTAAAAACAGATGGTCAAATGAGAAGAGGCTCGGGCAAATAAACAAATACTTCAGATCTTCGTTAATGAAAAATAAAATAGTTGGGACAGACGAGAAAATAGAATGACACTTGGAAAAGCCAACAAAACTCACTGCAAATCCGAGCCCGATACAACAGCTTGCAGATAATTAGACATGATCGAGTAAAAAACAACAAACTCAAGCTTATAGAAAAGATCAGGATCAAGCAATGGTTTAAAAAACGGATCGGTGACCCGGATCGGGCTTCCAAAAAACCAATCCGGATTGGCGAATCGGCGATCTGGATCGGGAATCGGGTGAATCGGTCAGAATAAAGCTTAAAAAAAATCCGAAAAAATTATTAAAATTCATTATAAATATTGTTTTTTAGGAATTCAATAAGAAATGAAGGTACTCCATTAAGAATTTTCATATTTTTGAATGAATATGCGAATATTGATATGTTCTTTCTCTGCATGAACCGCCATTCAGCATTTAATTTACATCACACAAAAAGATAAACATATAATTATCATGGAATAAGTATGTCAACATACATGGACTACAATAAAGCATAAAATTAGTAACATATGATCTAAAAATAAAATGATAGACGACGTTATTGTTCTTCTTGGTCACGCTGGTGCCATTGATTGAATTCGTCTAACAATTCATTGATTCGATCTAAAAACGAATCATCGATATTAGCAGGCGTCTGACTATTCCCAAATCCTCGAGTGTTAGTGTTTTGTTGTATTCCTAATCTAAAATCCCCGAAGATTGTCCATCCTTCATGCTCACCTGCACTGTCGTACTCATCCCTACACTTTTGCTGTTGGGACTCGATATGTGAATAATAGGGCTGGGATAGGGTGGCCTCAGAATCATCATCTCTCTCATTTTCTCTTTGAATAATATGTATTAAAAAAAAAAATTAACAAATTTTCAAAAAAATCGATCATGGATTAAAAAAAAAAAATTACAAATTTTCAAAAAATTCTATCATGGATTACAAAAAAAAATTCGATCATGGACTTAAAAAAAAAATCACAAATTTTCAAAAAATTCAATCATGGATTACAAAAAATTCGATCATGGATTACATAAAATTCGATCATGGATTACATAAAATTCGATCATGGATTACAAAAAAAAACAAACAAAAAAAACAAAAAATTCAATCGTGGATTACAAAAAAGAAAAAACAATTCGATCATGGATAAT
>NW_006499912.1:163456-175186 GCF_000471905.2 Amborella trichopoda | reverse complement strand
AACTATACATAGAGTCTAAAAAAAAAANAAAAAAAAAAAAAAAAAAAAAAAAAAAAAAAAAAAAAAAAAAAACATTTCCGTACGGGACTTGCCGATTCACTGTACGGACTCGCCGATTCTGTACAGTAAAATGGGCGAGTCACTGTACAGAATCGTCCGGTTCTCTCTAGAACCAGAAGATTCCCGTTTTTTTCGCCTATTCGATCCGTCTATGACGATTTTCGAGTCGAACCGGGCGAGTCCTGTTCGAGTCGGCATTTTTTTAAACACTGGGATCAAGTAACAGAGTTACAAACTTGATCTTACTGACAAGAATAGGCAGAGTGAAGATAAACTCATTTCTTGATGATCCATCACCACACCATGGGTCCATCACTATTATAAATAGTGGATGCTTGCTGCTTCTCTCTCCAAAAGATAACAATCTCTCTATCTCTTTTTTTTTTTTTTAAAAAAAAAAAATCATGAAATGGGGAACAAGGAAACCTCTCTTCCTTTTAATGAGTCTCTACAGTCATTATTCTTTCTCTCGCTCACTCCTCACTTCTTCCAGTTTGTACGCTACCCCTCACTCTCTCCTCTTGCAAGAGCCTTAGAGGTAGGTCCTATCACAATTTTTTCGAAGGTTTCACATGAGACTAAAGATTTTTTTTTTTCAAAAAATCCAACAAAAGAGGAAGATCAACAGAGGTGTAATTGATTTCGATCAAAAGAAATTGAGGAGAGAGAGCCCGTCGACATATAAAAGATGCATAGAAAAAAACATAAGAGAAAAAATGACTCAGAGAGGAGATCCAGGCAATCGAGATCGCTCAAATCCGAGGGGAGAGAGGGACTTGAGGAAGACGATGCAGCTATTGAGAGAGTTTCATATCCGGACAAGGATGAAGAAGATCAGATATTCAGAGCAGGTTTCATAGAGGGTTGATTTTAGAGGCGGCATATCTGGGTTCACTGGGTGGTTTGTTGAATGTCAAAGGAGCAAGAGGGCATAGATCTGGGTGGTTTTCCAAAGGGTTTTTTTAGAGGTGGGTTATGACAGATTTGTCTTGTGTTGCTGGACGAGTATCGATGGAGCAAATCCAAAAGGGGTAGAATAGGATCCAAGTTGCTGAAGATCTGGGTGAGTGGCTTAGGAGATTTGTGTGGCTGAGCGAGTAGTTGAGGGGCACACTTCTAGATCCGAACAATATGGCAGAATAATAGAGGGGCTTCCGGCTCACAGATCAGACTGACTTTGATACTATATGAAAAATTTATGCGTTTTCTGTATTTTTGTGCCTTAAGTCCCATAGAAGATGTATCACAAAGTATGTATTATAGAACCCATGGTAGCTGTATTACAGAACCTTAAAACCCCTAAAGGATGTGTATAAGAGCCTTATTTTATAGCGTTAAAGAATTATATATACATGTACATGCAATTTTTTAATAAATACGGTTGTATATCATGGATGGCATGCCATATAACTTGAAAGTAATACAACTGTAGCAAGAAAATATTGTACATTTTCTCATCAATTATGTATTTTCTTGTAGTGTAAAGATCTGGTTCAAAGGGAGAGAGGAAGGCTTTAAACTGTTAAGAGAGAAAAAGGGCTTTCTTTGTTAGTGTAATGGAGCTCATTCAAGAAGAAAGCAATGTAGATGCTGAAGTTCTAGAGAGGGTATCTCTCTAGAACAATGAATATACAAGACCCAATTCCCTGAAGCAGTAAAGTAAAAGGCTTATAAATTTGATGGATTGGGTAACTATTTCATGATGTAATTGGCCCCAAATAGTTGGAAAAAAGGTTCTAATGATGGATAACTATTTCACAAAGGAATGATATTAAAGAGAAGGGAGTGGAGGAGAGTTTTGTTGGTACCTTGTAGAACTTCCAAAAGGAAACCAGAAACTTGTGTTATCTGCTCCGTATTTGATCGATATTCTTTGTCCACCATTAAAGCTCGTGGACATTCTACTCTAGTTAGCACTTAGCAATGATCCAATTTTGTGGGCACGTTGATGGGGCTCTGGTCTTTGGATCAAGTGGCAAGATTGGGCCTTTCTCCTATTGGTCAATCTTTACTTTCTGATATTCCCAATTGGGTCTGTCTCCTGCAAATGCCCAATCTTCCACAAAGCTTCACCCTGATGGTAGCAGGTCTCTCTCTTGGAGCTCTTGCAGAAAGCGGGTGAGAGAAAACGTTGGTAAGAGAGAGAGATAAGGGACGTTGAGTAAGGGGAGGGAGAGAGGGAAAAAGGATGGAGGTTATAGAAAGATGAAGCTAGGTAGAGAGTAGGGGTTAGAATGGGTCAGGTTTGGGCCGGATCCGGATTCGGATCCGAATAGTATACTTCATTCAGGTTCAAACCAGATCCTAGATCTTTGGATATGAATTTGGATCCGAATAATATACATCGTATCCGAATCTAGAATTGAATGATATACAACAGATTTGGATCTGGATCTGGATCCTGATCCGGATTTTATATATATATATATATATATATATATATATTAAATAAAAATTTACTATTAAAAAAAAATTGGGTTAGATCAGGATTTGGATCCAGGTCGAATCAATTGCATCTGAATTCGATCCGAATTTCAATTTGGACCTGACTTTTGAGTCCGGAACCGGTTTTCATATCCAAATTTTGGGTCCATATCCAGATCCGAATAGAGTTCGAAATCCAAATTTTGGATCCAGATCGGATCAATTCTCGACCCCTAGAAAGAAAAAGAGGAATTTTGGGTTTTCTCGTCCAAAGAAAACCAGTGGCAACATCTCGCTATGATCTAAAAAGTTTTACTCTATTAAAATATATATTTTATAATTATTGAAATGCACTCTAAAATTGTGTTATAACCATCGTGGAGAGAGAATTTTTAGTCAATTTTATATTCACACTCATTTCTAAACATCACCTATTATTTTTCAAGGGGTGTGAAGGTCATATCCATCTAATCTATACACCATTTTTTATGTTTTGGGTTTCATGGTCAGGAAGCAAGAATATATTTGATAAACCAACACACCAGCACCAAATTACGGTTATTGGTGGGGAAGATTTATCTCTACCAAATATATTGTATCCTTTCAAAAAGTGGGATTTGAGTGAAAAATACGAAATATAAAAAGTTATTTTTAAATTTTTAAAATAAAGCATGATTTTATAAAACTTTCGCTAATATTAAATAATAACTCAAGGTATTCCATCTTGAGTGATAAGATGTGAACCGGCATTTTAATGGACACTAGATCCACCCATTGGCACCATTTTAAGAGCTTCGATTCCCTATTTTGTGGTGGAAATGGTCATTCCAGTGTTAATGGGGGTTTGGGTACTCAATTTGCCAAGGACCAAGGATTTTAGTAAAGCTTGGGTTGTACCATTTAATTTTCCATTTTTAATTAGGGATTACATACTATGAGACTATTTACCATCAGTACAAGTAGGTCACAATCAATCGTAGCCACTAGATATCAAATTTGATGGCTTAGTGTGTCACTAAGTTTGAAAATTTTATTTTTGAACTTTGAGTCTAGTCAGTGATATACTTATTACCATGCCATTTAAGTAATCTCAATTTATTAGGCAGATTAATGCCTTTTTACCATACAAGATTATGATAGAAAAATCTGCTTGCCTCTTTTGATGGATCAAATTTGAGAAACAGACCTTCCGGATTCTATCGGATGCTTGTGCCTATCCTCCATGGCTTGAAAATTTATGGCAAGCTTCATTTCTTGTATACTGCGGCTGCCGCTACCGCTGTTGCCGCTGCCTGAGTTGACATCGGAGTCTCTGCAACCATCGTTGTTAGCCATGCATTAAGAAAACCCTTTTGCTCTTGTTTCTCCATCGGATCCTCCACCACCCATGGCAAAGAGTAAGCAGCAGCAGGAGCAGGAGGACGAGGAGGCAGAGGCAACATAGGAGGAGGAGGTGGTGCATGCATCGAGTTTGTCCCTAAGCTGGAACCATCTTGGAGGTGGCAATGATGTTGCAAAATGGTTAACAACGATGGTTACAGAGACTCCGGTGTCAACTCAGGCGGCGGCGGCAGTGGTAGCGGTTTTCGGTATACAAGAAATGAAGCTTGCCATAAATTTTTAGGGCATGGAGGATAGGCACAAGCATCCGATAGAATCCGGAAAGTCTGTTTCTCAAATTTGATCCATCTAAAGAGGCAGGTAGGTTTTTTCTATGATAATCTTATATTGTAAAAGGGCATTACTCTGCATAATAAATTGAGATTATTTTAAATCGGATGGTTGTAAGTGTATCAATGACTAGACTCAAAGTTCAAAAATAAAATTTTCGCACTTAGTGAGATACCAAGTCAACAAATTTGACGTCGAGTGGCTACGATTGATTGTGACCTCCTTGTACTAATGGTAAATAGTCTCCTAGTATGCAATCCTTAATTAAAAATGGAAAACTAAATGGTACAACCTGAGCTTCACTAAAATCCTTGGCCGTTGTCAGATTGAGTACCCAAACCCCTCATAAATACTGGAAGGACCATTTCCACCTCCAAATATGGAATCAAAGCTCCTAAAATGGTGCAAATGGGTGGATCTAGTGTCCATTAAAATGCCGTTCACATCTTATCACTCAAGATGGAATACCCTGAGTTATTATTTAATATTTGAGAAAGTTACATAAAATAATGTCTTATTTTTTAAATTTAAAAATAATTTCTTATATTTCATATATTTCACTCAAGTCTCACTTTTTGAAAGGATATAATGTATTTGATAAGGCTATATCTTCCCCACCAATAATTGTAATTTTGGTGCTAGTGTGTTGGTTTATCAAATTTATTCTTGCTTCCTGACCATGAAACCCAAATCATAAAAAATGGTGTAGATTAGGTGGATATGTGAACACCTAAAGCAGACCGTCCAAAGAACATGCTATAAGATGGATATTTTCAAAAGTTGAGAACCCTTCTGTTCAAAGCCGCAATTGTCGAGGTCAAGATGATCAATTTGTAAGATTTTAGGTGCTCAGACTACATTCCAGGTGAGAAATGAGGTGCACCTTTATAGCGCCATAACCTTACCAAATACATTTATATATTCTAGAAAGTTTTGAAAGGTTAGTATGGGATGAGTCCCTATACTAATATCAAACCCAATATATAGGATGTATCAGTTAATATTGGTAAATGCAAATATATATAGGTTCGGATATTGTCCAATTCCTTGATGTACTCCCAAATATCTGTGATATAATGTTTTTTCTGATGCTTGAATAACATGTGACTGTTATAGAAAGCCCTATAACATTTCCCTGCGAATAACAACCTCTAATGTGGGCCTTATGAATATGAGCGTTGTAAAAGTTACAAATGGGAATTCACACAAACATCCCTTTTTTTATTAAAAATAAACGTCCAAATATTTTGAAACTTTATTCATACCCCATTTCATCATTGTTTGTGTTTTCTGACAACAATACCGTTCACGATAATCTTAGATCTTTAAAGGCATCATGATTAACCTAGAACCGTGATGGTCATTGCGGTTCTAGTGACTTTGTACCTAGAACCATGTTTGAAGCATCACGGCATTTAAAGCACCGTGATGGTTTGTTTAACTATCATGGTTTTAATTAAACCTTGATAGTATCACGTTGGTGTGAGATTTGTGATAGTCAAGGTGATCACTATTGTTATTTAAGTACCGTGATGGTTCTAATGCTGCCCCATCGTCATGGTTCTAGTAGAACCGTGATGACTTAAGCTCCATACCAACAGTGTTTGAACCCTCCACGACCATCATGAATCTTGGTTAACCGTGATGCCTTCACGGAGCTAACATTTCTCTTAAGTTATTTTAGTAAAAAAATGTACAAAGTGATGAAGTGGGAAACTGGGAAGTGGGAAATATTTTAACACAATGGACCATTATTCACATGATGCTAAGAACGTTTGTTTAACCCCAATTTTAAAATCAACAGACTTGCAAGCACCTAAGCACAATTTATTAGGAATCGGTCTTGGGCTTAAGTAATTAGTAGTCCTACATTAGCAACGCTACATCTCAAGTTCGATTTCTACCAGTGATGTACCAACAAAGGCAAAAAAAAAAAGAGGAAAAGGCTATGAGCCTCCAATGTATGTTCCCTTCAGGCACATGACCTTGTATACCATGTGGGGGCTGCAAAATCGGCTAGGTCTGGTCAACTCCGGCTTGGCTAGATCAGGGCGGTTAAGAGATCTAAATGATGAACTTAGGATATCTTGCTATGATATTTATTGTCATAGATTACATTTAATATATTTTAAAAATGATTTTTTCTTTTTACTAAAACTTAGTCAAATATTTTGTTATAGAATAGCCTTAAAATTTTCAAACTAGTAAATTCCTAAAATTAGCCACAAAACCTTAAAATTTTATTTTCAGATTCTAAAAATCCAAAAAAAATGTAAACACAACTAAATATTAAACATGGCTATTTTTCGGATATTGAAAATCCAAAAAATTAATTGGAAGCTTAAATATGTATTTTTGAATTTTGGAAATATGAAAATACTTGAGATACAAAATATGGCTATTTTTTAGCTTGAAAGCGTGAAAAAAGGAAAATTGTGAAAGTGGGGATTTTTATAATAATGGAAAATTGGAGGATATTGGTGTAATTTACTCCTAGTTTTAATATATTTTATATTCATCACCATCATCATCTGAGCATTATCCCAACTATTTGGTGTCGGCCACATAAATCCCATTTCACCACTCTATTGTATCATGGGTCATACTCTTAGTCAAATCACCATATCTCTTCTCACTGCTTCCATATATGTCCTTTTGGCCCTTCCTCGTGCCATTTTAGAGCCACCCACTTCAACTAAATCGCCTCTCTTAAGACGTGTTGTTCTAGGTTGATTTTGCATATGACTAGCCCACCTAAGCCTACTTTGCCTCATCTTATCACGTATTAGAGCCACCTCTAAGTTCTCTTAGATGTATTTATTCCGAATTCTATCATTTTTGTATTGCCAGTCATCTATCTTAACATCCTTATCTCAGCTACCCTCTTATCACCTAAAATATTATTACTGTATACTATTGTTGTATATTATCAATGGCCCCATAAGTAGATGAAGTATATCAATTTCTCATCATGTTACTATGTACATCTAATTTATTTTAGATACCATGAATTATTGAAAATGGAAGGTGCACCCATTGAGAAAGGTTGTTTCATCACTAGAAAATTACCCACTATGTTATCATGACCTAGATATATTTGGATATGAAAGAAAAATTAAATTTCAAGTCCTAAAAATACTACATCTTTTAACACATTTTCTAGACCGCCCATTTTCAAGTTTTTCAAGTGCTCATAAATCTGCTAGATTTGCACCATTTTCGGAGCTTTCAATTTCATTATAAGGGTTAAAATAGAACTTTAAGCCATGATAAAAGTTTTGGCACCAAAAATAAATCTTTTAATGAGATTTTAAGGTGTGCCTTATCGTGATTGTTTAAGGTTGATAACTTTAAAATTGGGTGTCGTTTGTATATGGCTTAGGCCCTAATCAGTCAAAGTATGACTCACCTTTAAATAGTGTTGAAAAGTACTGTTTTAGTGTGAAAAATCTTTGTGATGGTCTAAAAATTTACTTTCATATCTAATTATAAAATTTTAAAATTAAAAAATAGTGTCGATCGAGCAGATCTATGAACACTTGAAATCTTTGAAAATTGATGGTTTACATAATACATTACAAGATGCACTATTCCCAAGGCTTGAAATCAAGTTTTTCTCATATCCATATATCTTGAGGTCGAGATGACTTAATTGAGGGCTTTTTAGTATTGAGACACCCTCTTCTAATAAATTTTTGCGGTGCTCTTTCATTTGATTTTTGAGGTGCTCTTTCATTTCCCTAGTTTGGAACTAGAAGAAGCGAGGCAAATCAGAAATTTAACTTACTTAAATTGTACATTCAAAATGGCCTAAATACCCTTGTTTGTTCCAGGCTCTAACCCCAAGATAAGTATTTTCAAATGAAAATACTTATTTCGACATTAGAAATTGGGACTAGAACGAAAAGTTACATAATTTTTTTTGGGTAAATTAAGTATGGCCAAATACAAGTATTTACATCATTTTACTTGGGGTGATTAAATATGGCCAAATACAAAATTTCATGTTCGTTGCTAGTTCTTAAACGAAAATAAGAGTTTTTATTTTTTAATTAAAAATCAAGTTTTAGATTTGAAATCTTGAAAAAGCAAAGGTATTTAGATCATTTGGATCAAATAACTTAAGTAAGTCAAATTACCAATTTATCCTTACTAATTCTTGTTTCAAACCCATAATAAGGTTAATTTTGGTATTTTCAAAATGGTTGAGGTATATACGAGAGACTATTTTGACTTATTCCCAAATAGAGTTGCTACCTTTTTTAAAGTTTGTATCTTGGGTATTTCCGCGTTGGTTTATTAAAAAATGCCCAAATTTCTTTTGGTCCAAGTTTGGAACCAGCAGAAGTGAGGGAATTTTGAAATGGGCAAGCTTTCTATGCTTTCCCTACAATATAAAACTTATATACTTCCCCTTATCCAATTGTCCATTCTGAATGGAGGGCTAAGATTGCCCCATTCACAATGTCACATCTACACACTAGTTTATTTTTAATTTTTTTTTCTATAAACTATTTTGACGCCAAATTTTGTATGTCCAATCCTCTATTAAACTTGCACTAGAGAAAGATATAAAACAAATATTTCCAATAAAATAAAATGACAAAAATACCTTTGAAACATTGGGGTATTTTGGTCATTATATCTTATAGAAAAATTACTTTTAAAATACTATGAGACGTTAGATCTAAGATCAAACAGTGAGTGGCTCTCTTGATCAAAATTGGGTGGCTGGATGGTAGGGGAAGCATAGATCTTCTATGATAGAAGGGAAGTATAGAAACCTCTCCCTTTTGAAATTTAACCCACTTAAATTACACATGCAAAATGACCTAAATACCCTCATTTGTTCCAGGTTCTAAACCTAAGATAAGTATTTTAATGTTCTAAACCTAAGATAAGTATTTTAAAATACTTACTTGGGCTAATTAAGTATAGCTTTACACAAAAATGTCATGTTTGTTTCCAGTTCTTAAACATAAATACGCGTTTTTTTTTTTTAATTAAAAATCAAGTTTTAGATTTGAATCTAAAAAAAGCAAGAATATCGTAGATCATTTAGCTCAAATAACTTAAGTGAGTCAAGTTACCATATTGTCCTTGCGTATTCATGTTTCAAACCCATAAGACCAATTTAGGTATTTTCAAAATTGTTGAGGTATATAAGAGAGACGAATTAACTCATTCACAAACAAAGTTGCGACCATTTTATATTTCTTTTATCTTGGGTATTTCCTTAGCTACCTTATTGAAAAATGCCAAAATTTCCTTTGTTTCTAGTTTGAAACTAGAAGAAGTGATGGAATTTTGAAATTTAACCCACTTAAATTGCACATGCTAAATGACCTAAATACACTTTCTTGTTCCATATTCTAAACCCAAGATACTTATTTAAGTTTAAAATACTTATTACGAGCTCAAAAATTGGAACAAGTATAAGTATTTATATCGTTTTACTTGGGTTACTTAAGTATGGCCAAATACAAAAATTTCATGTTTGTTCCTATTTCTTAAACATAAGTAAAAGTTTTTTTTTTTAATTAACTAAATATCAGGTTTTCGATTTGAAATTCTGAAAAACAAGAGTATTTAAATCATTTGGCTCAAATTACTTAAGTGAGTCAAATTACCGATATATCTTTGCTTATTCATGTTTTAAACTCGTAATAAGACCTATTTAGGGATTTTCAAAATTGTTGAGCTATAAAAGATAGACGATTTAACTTATTTATAAACAAAGTTGCTACCATTTTAAAATTTCTTATCTTGGGTATTTCCTTAGCTACCTTATTAAAAAAAACCCAAATTTACTATGTTCATAGTTTGGAACTAGAAGAAATGAGGGAATTTTGAAATTTAATCCACTTAAATTGAACATGCAAAATGACCTGAACACTCTTGCTTGTTCCAGGTTCTAAACCAAATATATGTATTTTAAAATTATAATGCTTATTACGAGTTCAAAAATTGGAACAAGCAAGAGCATTTACATCATTTTACTAGGGTTACTTAAGTGTGGCCAAATACAAAAAATCCATGTTTGTTCCTAGTTCTTACACAAAAAAAAGAGTTTGTTTATTAAAAATTTAGCATTAGATTTGAAATTTCTAAAAAGCAAGGGTATTGAGATTATTTTGCTCATAAAACTAAAGTGAGTCAAATTACTAATTTGTCCTCGCTTATTCTTGTTTCAAATCCATAAAAGAGGCAATTTAGGTATATTTCAATAGTTTTGAGGTATATAAGAGAAACGATTTGTCATAATAACTACTTTATGCATAAATTTAATAATTTAGCCAAATTATTGAACTTTTGAGGCGGTTAATATTTTCTCTCTAGTTTTTTTGCTAAATCATCATAGAAAATCCCAATGCTTACCAACAAAAAGAAAGAAAAATTAGGGAGGCTAGAAAAAAGAAAAAAAGGAAACATTAGATGTCACATGCTTCAACCAAGTCAAAATTTTCAGTAGTTCCAAGAAACGTTTTTTTTTTTAATTTGTTTATTATTTTCTTTATATTGATTAAGGGTTAATTAGAATGGTCCTTACTGCATAGCCTTCTGATGGATATGTGCAGAATACAACACTCTAAAATCTAATGTCTAACTAAATAAAAAATAGGGATGGCAAGGAGTCGAACCTAGACCAGGCCACCCGTCCCTACAAAATGGCAAAGGCCTTAATTATCAGCGTTTCATACACGACCCGTCCCCACACTCTTTAGATAAGGGTGTAGTTTATATAAGGTACCAACCTTAACCAATAAAAAATAGACGTACTTTCAAACCATACCCAAAGATGTAATTCTGCGATGGATTGAAAATCTATTTTTCTTTCAACTATGAAATTTGAGGGTTAAAAAATGGTGTAAATTGAGCAAATCTTTAATACTAAAAAATCTTGAAAAGGAAGGTTCAGATGATGCGTCACAACATGCACTATTTTCATAACTTAAATTTATTTATTTATTTATTTCCATATCCATAAATCTCGATGTTGAAATGATCAATTGAAGGGTTTTCTCACATCAGAACAATTTTTTCAATAGAATATTGATGTATAATATAATGTCAACATTTTATTTCCTTTAGACAACGTAAAAGGTCAAAATAAAGCCAACGCTTTATGAAAAAAATAAAACCTTACCTCAAAACTTATCGAAAATTATAGTTTTGGTATCGAAAAAGCTTCAAATTGTTCATCCCGACCTTGATTATTATTGTCGTAAAACAAAAAGACGATTTCAAACCCTAAAAAATAGTGTATTGTAACGCATTATCTAGACCATCTAGTTTCAACTGTTCACAGAAATTTCCTATCCCTATTTTTCTAGGATGCACTTTAATTTTGGAAAAACTTTCCATGTTGCTCACCATTTATGAAACAATTTTGATTATAATTTCTAATAGTTTCATTTTAAATGAATGGCAAGGATAGCTTCAATCATGATATTGCAACTTTGTCTCTACTCGTTTGATTTTGATCTCAAAGTATTTGATTTTTTAATATTTTTATAAATTACTTTGAGATGAAATTTGGGGCATTACCCCCTCACACGGGCACACTTAATAAAA